>QYAL01000009.1:338694-470043 GCA_003988805.1 Ploettnerulaceae sp. D365
GTTCAGAAAGCTATGGGAGATGTGTTCTATATAAATAGGGGTTCGGCGGCGGTCCGTGGCCGAACCCGTGACCCACCATATCGATTTACCAACAATAACAAACCAACCAACTAACAGTACCAAAATAAATATACATGATATCACGATAAACAGATAATAGATAGACAGGTAGATATCCTAATTCGTGAATGATTATTAAAAGGAAAGAAAACCGGAAAATGGAAAATGGAAAAGACATTGCTCAATGCTCATGATGATCCTCCCTTGTACAGTAGCAATATATGTATGTATGAATCCGCCTAATCCGAACCCGAACCCGAACCTAACCCCATGTGTTTATGGGGGAATTATATAGAGGAACGCCGCCAGGTTGATAAAAACCAAAACCAAGCCCAAGCCCAAAACCAAAACCAAAGACCCTCCCAAAAAAAGGACTCCTGGTACAAGAGGAGATGACATGAACACATTGGAATCCCGCCGCTTTTCCATTAAAAAAAAACTCCCCTTCATTATATATATATTATACAAACACGGACCCAGACTCGGACCCGGACCAAGACACTTAGAGTACAGTATCATTATCCTAATAGCGAAGAAAGATGCATCCTCGTATCCCGCTCAGCTGCTGGATCGGGTTGCTCGTACCGAGGACTTCTCAGCTGAAGGGGTGGGAGCTGGACGGGTGTCGGTGGCGCCGTTGGTAGCTGCTGCGGTCGTAGGGATGATTGCGGCTCGTGATGGAATGGTTGTGGCGAGTACTGCGGCAGCACATGGTGCTGTTGTTGTTGTTGCGGTTGATGCTGCACGGGTCGCTGGTACATTATAGGAAGATAGGCGCTGCAAGTGCCGTTCATCTTCGGTTCGCTCTGAAAGTGAGGTGTGAATGGATAAGCCTGGGCCTCACTCTCTGAAGGAAAGGTGTGGAGGGATGGTCTGAAGGGGATCTTTGGAAGACTTGATCTTCTCGCATCGTGGGAGAAGGGGATGAGAGGTGGTAGTTCCAAACTGGGGGAGTGTGTTAGGCGTGGAGAGATGGAGAATGCCGAGCTGCCGTCTGAGATGAGGGATGGAGCGCCTTCCATTGATTCGGCCCTGGATGCTTCTGATACTGCTGGGGATGGAAGGGGCATGTCTATTCCCCTCCGTGACGATGACGAAAATGCGGTCGAGGTGATGGAAAGCGAGTGGCTGGCAGCAGCTGGTCTCGTAAACGAGGGTTGTTGTGGGGGTACTACACCTTCGTCGAAGCTTTTGGAACGCTGGATCGAGGTTCGTCGTCGCATGTCAAGACGTCTCCGACGATTCATGCTACCATTCCACCAGTTCTTCACTGCGTTATCACTGCGGCCATGTAGCCTCCGAGCAATCTCTGCCCAACGCTTGCCCATCTCGGCCACCATACGCTCAATCTGGAGTCCTTCCTCTGGGCTGATGGGCTCATGGTTGAGGGAGGGCTTGAGGTTCTGGTGAAAGCGTTCCCGGCATTGCTTGGGTGAGCGGGAACCGATGAGTTGTGCGATCCGTACCCAATTCAGAGCGCCTTGAGTGTGCACGAGTTGGCTGAGGTAGGCGTCCTCTCCTTGCGACCAAGGACCACGTCGATGTGATGAAGACATTGCTAGATTCAGCCTAGCAGAGGGCGATGCAAGGCAAGGAAAGGAGGAGTGTCCGAGAGGTCGTGTAAGTCACGGCGAGTCGAGGATGATGATATCGATACTTAAAGAGTGACCACTGTTTTGGATGCGAGTTGTGAATGGATCCGTTCTTTCGGATTTCGGGACCACCGGGTGTGATAAAAATATCAGAGGGAAGTGTCTAAAGAAGATTTTCTTCCGTCTGTAATTCTTTCCCTGATGAGATATTCTTGGATCCGAGTTGGAATATGGGTTGTCTCTCAGGCGAGCGAAGAGCGTGATGGAAGTCTTTGGGAAGATACGTGATCAGCCCTAGAGCCAACTACTGAGATAAATGTCGGTATGAGAAGTTGTTGATGATCCGGCTCACAACTTGACGTTGGTTCTGATATACTTGGGCGTGAAAGATTGTGTTTTGAAGTGATGGCGAGTAGATGCGATCAACGAGAGTGCCAAGCTGTGTGTATATATATACCAGGTTCGGAGGACTGTGCTGATGAGATAGACGGTGGATGAGATGAACTTGAAGAAGACAGTCCCTACCCCAGGTGACCTTGTTGTTGTTGTGTCGAGTGACAAGATCTAGAGAAATTGAAGTTTGGGATCTTGTGAGACAAGTGACTTGGAGTAGTTCCAAGTCCAGATATGATTCAGAGATGATGATCCGGACCAAAGATTGACTACAGGATTGTCGTTATTGTAGAAGAAAGTGTGATTGGTGATTAATGCTGCAAAGATGATATGGAAGTGATTGAAGATTGAAGATGAAGCCGAAGATGAAAATGTAGTTGGGAGGAAGCTAAGATGGATAGTTTGTCGGGAGGCGGTATATGAAGAATAAGGAAGATCCGACGGGCCTGTAGGACGGATCAGGCTTGAGGGTAAGGGTAGTAGTGGGGGAGGGGAGGGGATTGGAGGGGAGTAGTAGACTGGTTTAACAAGCAAACGCAGGGTGAGGACATCGATGGACCAGGATATCTGGGATGGATCAACTTCCGGGGGGGAGGGATGGGGAGGGTTAAGAAAAAAGAGGCGGCCCTGATTCCTGGGACCGGGTGGGAGAGAGATGGTTAAATTATGATTTTAATGTTTTTTTGATATGATATAATATTTATTGTTTCTCGACCAAAAAAGAAAGGGACCTGGACCAGGTGAGGGCAGGAGAAGGACAGTTTTGCTAGGGCTTAGTATTAAACAAGGTGCACTTGCATCTTGAATGGGAGAAGAGGAGAAGAAGAGCAAGAAGAAGAGGAAGAAGAAGAGGTAATTCCCATCTAGGATTAGGATGAGAATTAGAATAGGTTAGTGAGACTTTTCACTTTTTTTTTTTTTCTTCTTCCACTCTTTTTTTGCTACTGTACGAAGTACTGTACTGTCCGATCCGTTTACTGGGGATGAGGGCTGAGGGAGGGGGGAGGGAAGAGGGGAGAGGGGCAGGAGAAAAGAAGACAGAGCGGGAAGACAAGGGCTGGACAGGACAAGGATAAGGGCATGGATATGGATATGGAATATAAAATAATTGTACTGTATGTACTGTACTTCGTATGTACATCGCTGATCATCCCACGACGGGTGGCTTCCCTTCCCTTTCAGCTGGGATTGTTCGGTTCGGGGGGGGGGGGRGGGATTGGAATTGGCATTTGGCACTAAACTGTTACTGTATGGTACATACTGCAACTATGTCTTTGTATTTGCTTGATTGGTTCTAGTTGGAGGACTACTGTCCTGTCATGATATGATGAGAGGGGAAGTCGATGATGAAGGATAAGGCCATTGAAGCTGGGGTACTAACTATGGTATTGTATACGTATCGAGGGCGAGGGAGAGTATACTTACAGAAGATGCCGTGGCAGTAACCCATATTACTGTGTATATATATCCTACATACGATCTATGTTTATGTTACTGTAAACTCCATCCAACAGCCCAAAAACAGGGGTGCCGAACAATTGGAATTAATCCCTACACCTGCACCTACACCCTACACCCGGCACCCCAACCTGATTTCCTTCCCATCCCATCATCCATCCCATCCCACCTCAAAGGTCTGTGCAATCCCAGCCAGCCCCTGGTTTCCCGATGCTGTGCTTTACTGCTACAATAATACGATATGATTGGATCTCTCCCAACTCAAATAATAACCGAAACCGAGATCGAAATCGAGAAATCCCAAAAAAATCCAAATAAAACTAAACGAGAGAAAAGAAAAAAAGGGGGTCCGTTCCCATAAAAAACGGTTGAAGTTCTGGGCTCGATGAAGTGGGCTGAAACAATATGATGGGTCGTGAGCGTGAGCGTGGGCTTGAGCCATGGGGACATGGGACATGGGTATGGGGGCGTTTGCCATCGGGCTTTGTATTTTTCATTGTTATGAAGGTATTGTTGTGTGGATTGGATTGGATGATTGGATTACAGTTCGCTCGCTCGCGCGCGGAATCGTGGTTTGCCGTGATGAGTGATGATGAATGAGGAGGAGATTCGATGATTATTACTTACTTGACTCTAGGAACCAATCTGGCATTTGGTTTTCTTTTTCCTCTTATTGTTTTATCCCTCTACCTCCTCCTCCTCCTTCTTCCTTTTCCCGCGCCTTGGAACAACGGGAGGAACATTCCCCATCGGTTATTCTTATTCTTATTATTATTATTCTTGTTGGGATGGGATGGGATGGGATGGGATAGGACACTGCCTTGGTGTACGAAGGTACAGTCAAAACCCGGGACGCTGGGCACTGGAATAGTCCTTCCTCTCTGTGATGTGACGCGGGACCGGAGACACGCTGTATGTATGTACATAGTAGTACTGAATATGTATTATTGTATTTGAGACAAGAATGAATGGGTATGGTCTTACATGTATATTTTGTGTTAAAAAAAAGGGAAAAAAGGGAAAAAATCATGGGAGAAGTGAGTAAGAGAGCGGGTGAAGAATGAACCGGTACAAAAAAAAAGGTCGGAGAGATGAACAAGGAGATTGTTGTTGTTGTTACTGTATGTATGTACTGTACCTAGGCAAGCAGATCTAGGAAGTAGATGCGAGCTTGAGCTCGAGCCAAGTACTGTAACGGAGTCCGGCATGAGAGCGAGAGATCATCGGTCTCGCGTGATCTGATCTGATCTGATCTGAGCTGAGTTTGAGAGAGAGCCGAGCTGAGCTGAACTGAACTGAACTGCCCCAGGTGTGCATTGCTATGCTATGCTATGCTATGCTATGCATAAGCAAGCACCTTATATATGAACAAGGTTTAGTCAATTCAAAGCAGAAGCCGTCGTCACTACGACTAGTACTAGGTAGGTAATTAGTAGATCTGATTGGCACTCGGCAAAAGAAAAGAGGGTTACTGTATCAATACCGAAATCCAATGGGAAGAGAGGAGAGGAGAGGAGAAGGGATGCGAATATATGGATGTGTCTGTCTGGCTGGCCGGGAGCGCTGGAATTAAATATAGAAGGGAAAAGGAAATAATGCATTTATTCTATATCCTTCTAATCTGGGATATTATATCAATTACACAATCAATCAATCAGTCAATTAAATCTGTCCTAGCCAACAGTTCATACATAACAATATCCTATACTGTAAAAAATACTATACTCCATCTACATCTTCAATCTGTATCTGCACTTAACCTTACCATTCCATACCATACAAAACCATATCCCAACCCTTGTGAATTTACCATCTCAAAATCATCTCAATCTCATCTCACATCTCGTCCGAGATCCTCCCCTCCCCCTTCCATGTGATCAATATCCTTGTCTGGTCCGTCTCCCTGTTTTATTTATCCTTGGGGGATCCACCCACCTCTTTTCCCTCCCTCTCCCCATGCCCAGCAGCAGCCCCTGCTCCGTGCATCATCAAGTACTGGTTCACCTTGTATGGAGTGTAGTGTAGTGTAGGTAGTAGTGTATTGTACAGGACAGGAACGGGGAATAGGAACAGGAATTGGAATAGGAATAGGAATGTCTGGATCTACTAATTATGTATCTCATGATTGATTCATAGAGATAGAGTTAATGATTAAAGATAGATAGATAGATAGATTGAAAAGAAAATAGAGATTTACCTCTCCTTTTCCCCTTCTACTTCTTCTTTCCGATTTACAAAGTACGACCACTGTATAATAAAATATAGACCCCTCCCTCTTTCTTCTATCTTTCCTTTCTTTTCCTTTCAATCACTATACATTAAAAGCCAGCCATCCACATCCAGAAATGCACTTTTCACCTCTTCCTCCCCAGACCAGCTGAAAGAAAGAGAGGGGAAGGGGAGGGGAGGGGGGAAAAAGGAAAAGAGGCGATATATATAACACGCCGCAGTGAAAGATGGAAGAATAATTAATTAATCAATATCGATGAGCTCGTCTGTTAAGTAGATACGTAGGTACGTAGTAGTAGTATAATTTATCCATATCCATCATCATCATCATCTTTTTCCTATTTTATCAGTCTCAGAATGGGGATCGGATCTCTATCCATCTACTCGTAATCATCATCCCCTACCCACGTGATACAGTACACTATTTCCTGCTCAGAGCAGAAGCAGAGCAGATCTCTTGCGCAGAAGAGAGAGAAGAGACAAGACAAACACACAGATACGCACAGACATAGATACAGATACAGATACAGATCAGCACAAGCTTGAGGTACAGTAATCCGAGATAGATACCAAAAAGATATGGATCTACAAACCGTCAAATAATAATCTCGCAACTACTACTGTACTGCACTGCACACACATAAACATACCGTAAACATGGGGCTGCAGGCTTACATCCTAGTCCTTCCCTCCTAATCCCAGTCTCACACAAAGCCCGAACCCGAACACGTTCCTTTGACCGTTTTTCTTTCTTTTACTTTACAGTGCGTACAGTACCCGAATTAATAATAATGATGATGATGATGATACAGTACTGGTAATCAGGCACGGTCCCTACGTCCCTAGCTAGTTTATTACATCACACTAGGCTCGCTATGTAGCTAAAGTAGCGAGTCTCGGCCTTTCCTATTGGAAGAAAGATATCCATACAGTAAAGTATCAATAAACCGTTGAGCGCGCGCCACGTTTTTTTTTATTTTAAAAAAATTGTCTGAGCTTCATGTGGATGTGTTGTAGTGTATGCATGTATCATATTCTATGATCGATCGATCGAGCGGGGACTTACTTGTACTGTGCTGTACTGTATTTATAACACTAGGTATGTATATCTCTCCGTAGATAAGTAAATAGATGGATGAATAGATTCGATTCAACTATATATGTTAAAAAAAAATAGCATCTACCTACCATCCTCAGCTTAATAATTTCCCTCCAAACTTTCTTTCTTTCTTTCTTTCTTTCTTTCGGTAGATAGGTACGTAGTACCTTCGTAGTAGTGCGTGCGGTCTATCGCGCTCGACCTGCGGGTGCGGGTGCGGGTGCTAGTACAGTAGGAGAAAGAGAGTTTTCTTGAGGACCCCATCTTTTATATCTCAGGGTACGCAATGCACCGCAATGCAACGCAAAAGCGAAGCGAAGGAAAAGGTACTTACTACTACTATACTGGCTGTTCTGTACATGTGCTGTCGTACTACTTACTTTGTACTTTGTACTAACAGTACCTTCATGACCATTCCTCGGCTCGCTAGCCAGGACTTGGCGGGCGGGTGAGGCCCCGGACTTTAGTACTCGAGCTTGAAGTTGAGGCTGTATCATATTTTGCTATAACTGGTTAGTTAGTCTTTCAAATAATCACGGACTACACAGACCGTAATTCCCCACAGGCGGGTCAGTTTTACTGTAACGGGGGAGAAGAGGAGTGAGGAGGAGTGAGGAGGAGTGAGGAAGGGAGAGAAGTGGAGAGGACCGATGAAAAGGTAGCTGAGGTCATGAATACTGACTGTATGAAGGGAACCCGTTTCATGTTCATGTACATGTACATCTCTTCATCAATAAATCCACGGATCACGCATGTATATCTACCTACCTACACTCACTACTTGCCTCTTAACTTTGTCTCTTCTTCAATAGTCAATGATATACGAGTTTGTATGTATAGGCTGTATTTACCAAGATAATACCTAATACCTAAATATGAAATCAAGAGCATCTTCATCTCCAACCCCCGACCCAGTACATACATACATACATACAGTACATAGAGTAGTTACCAATCAATCCAAGCTCCAGCAGGGATTACAAAACAGACCAAAAAAGAGAAAAGAAACCCCCCCATACAGTAAGTAGTACTACTGTACTACTCGGATGTTGTGCAGACAGCTTTAACTAAATTACACACTAGCTTAGCTTACAGTTGTATTCTAATCCCAGTCACCAATCCTTATCCCAGTCATCGTTGACCCATCCCACCGGATTTCCCTTTCGCCTTTCTTCCCCTTGTCCATCTCTTTTTCTTTTCCTTTCTTTTTTTTTCAGGTCGGCGACTTCCCATTTATCCCTGTCAAGCTACCGCTGGTCTTGGTGGTGGTGCCTGTCCTGTGCTTCATCCGGGTTTGTTGGGATTACTGTATTGGAGATCATAACATCTATTTATTTATTTATTTATTATCAATTATTTGAAATAATTCTATTCTTTTCTTTACTTTTTTTTGGAGAAGAGGGAAGGGGAAGGAGGAGGGGGGTTTTGATACAGTAGATACATGCAAAGCAAAGCAAGTAAAGTACCAACCAACAGCTTCACTCTTTAATGCATGACTCGTAAATCCTGACTCGTGGTGCTTGTTTCATGAGAGAGAGAGAGAGAGAGACTGATGTGTACTTGTGAGCTGGATCCTTAGACATTTGTTTCGTACTAACTGTACCGTACTATACTGTATGTCTCTCTTTTTAGATACTGTATTCGTACATGGAGTATTTTCCATTGTATCATAAGGTAAGATACTACTATTGATACCATACCATACCTAGTTTCAAGCAAAACCCAGGCACGTTAGTAGTACTGTATGAACGGAAAAAGTCTCCGTGCAAAGTACTGAATCCCCCCACCATCTCTTTCGAGACTACCTACCTACCCTTGTATGACAGACAATAAATCTAGGTAGGTACCCGTACATACTGTATCTTAGATGTACAGGCCTGTAGCCATGCCACATGACAATCAATGATGATGATATCCACTTACTGTCCCCTGGCCTCTGCGGATCATCAAGAAGCGACCGAATCGTATCGTGATGTACTGTCATGTACTGTAATTAATATCGATCTTCATAAGGTCCAAGGGTGATGTGATGAGAGGGAGGGATTTGCTATGGGTAGAGACGGAGAAAGAGAGAGAGCGAGCGTTTATTAGTTGAGGCTCTGGTTTACAGTACTGTACTGTACTGTGCTGAGCCTCGATGTCTCGTCTTGTTGTTACTTGATACATCATATCATATCGGCTCAGCATTTTCTGAAAATAACTATACTACTGATTATTATATTAACGAGAGGTCCTAATCAGATACCTTATATCTATCTCCCCAGAGATGATCTACTTACTGTATGTATCCCAACATTCCGCAGAAACAGTGTTTTTCCTTTTTCCTTCTTCCTTTTTCCCGCAAGAAACAACATCCTAGGTATCCGACCCGACCCTACCTATCATATCTAAATAATCACATCACGTCACATCAGATCACATCTCACATACCAAATCATGCAAAAACCCTCCCCACGATCGATTCATTCCCGAGAAAGAAAATATATATAATTGCTTGTTTCTTTCCCTTTCATTCCATCTCCACTCCTTTCCACTGATCTCATCATTTCTGTATGAAAGACATACATGTACATCATTCCAAAGCAAGAAGAAGAAGAAATTATCATTACTGTACTGTGCTATTGTACTACACCCAGCCATTACTGTACCAATTCGATGGAATACAATACCAGTTATTAGGTACGTCTACCGGTACCAGGGAGTAGGTATGGAACAACTCACAAGCCGCTTGATTGATATCCAACGATCTTGTTTTTTCTTTAAGAGAGAGAGATATATTAGTACTGTATATCAGATTTGTTACGAAGAATATCATGCGAGTTGCCGTTCGAGATATAAATCTTTTCCTTCGGGATAGGATACCGTACAATAGTATTGTTGGGATATTTCCTCGTCCGAGGATTGGGGTTGAGGAAAAGAAAAAAGAAAACGAAAAAGCAACGTGCAGGATGATTGGGAAAAAACATGGCATTGGTTCCACAGCGCTGGTTCAAGATTCTTCTTGGTTGAAACTATATACTGTACGTAGCTACCTAGCATACCTCGATATAATTATACAGCAAGGAACCCCATGATATTCCCCATCAAGGCGCTAATTCCTCGGCCTTTTTTATCTCTCGTTGTTATTATTGCTTATCATCATCATCATCATGCCAGCTACTGTGTCTGTATCATGCCCTCTCAGCAGCCATATCAGGGATCGGAGCGACGACTTGGAACAATAATAACAACACAACAACAACAGCACCCCTCCCTTTAAAATATCAAATCCTAGCAGAGCTGGAAACCTTACCGGTCGGGCGGCCACGCAAAAGACGTTTGGTTGGTATCTGATTAAAGGTTCAGGAGATTGAAAAGAAGAAGAAAAAAGAGTGGAAAAAAAGGTACATGTGCAATAGTAAGGCCAGGACCGGGCCTCCACTACTGTAACTAGTTACTCGCCCTACGTTCAGTACCGAAGAAAACCACAATACAGTAATAATACAGTAGATCGAATCAGATCAGATGAGATGAGATCAGATCCTAGTCTAATCTCGGCATGTACATACAGTATTTGGAATAATCATTTCTTTTTCTCTTCTCCCACTCTTCTCCCTCTCCCTCTCCCTCCTTCTCTCTCGAAGCATGTTCCATGTTCACTCATACATATGTGTAAACAGGGGTTCATTCGATGCACGGCGTTGGAAGAAAGAAAGTTCGGGTTCTACTACTGTATTGTATTGCCTTGTACTACTGTAGTGTACGCTGGCTTAAACGTTCACTAGTGTTGGTTGGCTCACGCTATGCTACGCTTTTTGTGTGTACCGCCGCCACTACCTGCTAGTATGTATATATGTGTGTATGTATGTGTGTATGCTAATCTCTGATGAGAAGAAGAAGAAGAATGAGCTACGGCTTGATGTTAAGTACCGAAAGTCCGTTTCTTTCTCCACTACTGTGGCACTACTGTGCTGGATCGACTGAACTACTGGGTTGAGGGAGGGAGGGAGATAAGGTGGGAATACTTTAGTGCGTCTGGTGGGAGGACTTTTTTTGGTGCTTGTTTAATCAATTAACCATGCTTTGCCTTTCTTTGCTTTGCTTTTTGGTACAGTAAGGCGAGGAAGAGTCTGAGCTTTTCTTGAAGAAAAGAAGAGAGGAACATGAAGGGAACAAGGAAATGAGGAAAGGAGGAAATTTGATCGGACCCGGAAGTTTGGGAAAGATCGGTTTTTTCTTTTTCCCTTTTTCCTTTTTTCTCTCTTTTCTTTGTACTACTACAAGAACATGAACCAGGACAAGCCTCTTCCACCCCTTGCGAGCCATGAATAATAATTCATAATGTGTTGTGATTCAAACTCAAACAATTCTTTCTTTTCTTACAGACACCTTCTTTTTCTCCCACCAAATAATAATCATTCGTTTAACATGGTCCAGAGTAAAAATGTGTTTTCACAGAGGAGATGAGGTGAGCTGAGAGTACGTATATTATGATTTTCAGATCCTAGTCTGGATTGCGCAGATCATGATGTACATCCCGATCCCGTGTGCTCGCATATGTAATAAACAATGACTAGAATAATAATGATGATGATGACACTGGGCCAGGCCAGGCCAGTCTTGAATGCACCAAGCAAGACAACAATGAGAGAGGTCTTGTGACCTTTTGATATACATACTCGAACAAGATATTTTCTCATGGATACATGGATAGTAGTGAAGAACGATACATATCAAACACAACTCGTGAGTACCGCATCGCAGTAGCGGCATACTGTACTGGACAGTACAGTAGTAATATGATCTACTCATCTCAATTATTATTACTGGGCGCGGGATCTCAAACAGCCGGTGCACGAAGTACAAAGTACAAAGTATAAAGTACGTGCGGCTAGGCTAGTTAGTGCGTGGCTGATTTGATGACAGGGCAGGATCCCGACGAGATGGGAATTTGATGATGGGCCATGCGATACTTCGTACACGTAAAAAAGCCCCTGCGGCGGGAGGAGGAGGGGGGGTGAGCGACGGACCGTTTGGTACTGTATATACTGCTAGTGCTTTAATTTGGCGAAGGAGATATATTCCGGAAACTCGTATGGCGAGAGTGAGAGTGAGAGGAGAATAAATAGATCGCTTGCTTGCACTGATTGTAAATGCAAATTCAAGGCTGGCTTGATAAATAAGGAGGAGGGGGAATGTACATACAGGTTGAGTTGGGATGGGATGGTTCCGATGGGATGCTCGCTTGCCGAGGTCTAGGGAAGAATCAACAGTAGAAAAAAAAAGAAGGAAAAAAAACAATCGCATTGATACATAATAACAATGCTGATGAAGCAGGAAATAGTTGCGTGCAAAAGTGCAATAGCCAAGTCACGTCTAGATTATATTTATATATCCTTTCATCCAATCGGCTTATGACTTTACTCGAGTCCCTATCCTATTCTACCTCTGCCTTACAGTATTGTTGTCGGGAACTTCATACTGTACAAGCACCCCTTCCATCCCCTTACCCTGCCTCTGCCTAGAGATAATTAAATAATTAATTATCACTTACTTACTTACCTACTTACCCATGAGAACCAAAACTCCTCTCGCTACTCTTTTCCGTTTTCACTCTCTCCATCCCCATCCCCATCCCCTCCTCTAAACGCCTATAATATACTGTACCAGGACCCAAGTCCCCCTTTTCCCAGGGCCAAACACCCCCATCCCCTAACCCATCCCCTAACCCCCCACACACCATACACGATAAAAAAAACTCTCTACATGAATCTCAACCCCAAACTGGAGATATTTAACGACAAAAGTCACCTGTGGCTTGCGTTGCCTTGCCTTGGGTTGTATTGCATTGCCTTTCTCCCCCTCTCCCCTAATCCCCTGACCCAACCAAACCCAAACCCAGCCCAACCTACGCATAACATACACATGTAATGTACATGTATAAATTGCGGGTTCATCCGCTTTATCCTGCACTACAACTGTAACTGCGCCATACCCTGCCCTGCCCTGCCCTGCCCTGCAACTACACTTGCTTACAGTAATGTACACCAGGAACATTTATATAACCGTAGAAAAAAGGAATATTACTGTACTAAAGATATAGTAGCAGGTTTTTTTGAATGTTTGAATGTTGGGAATTGAAAATCTTGTTCTTTCCACTAGTTGCATGGCCTGTGATTGGATTTCTGAGCGTTGTTTCTTCACTCCTTACCGTATGAAGTACTCATCTCCTCTTGTTTACTGGATGATGATGATGAAAAATCTCGCTAACCCCGGGCTAGCTAATTACGAAGTACTCCCCTCCCCCCTCTCCCCCCTCTCCCCCCAAGAAAGTGCGTAAGTAGTGAGATTCGCGAAGTCGTTTCACGGGCCTCAATTCCTCTGTGCTATCTGCTCTTTCATTATGGATTCCGGTTTCAGGATCGCCATATCCATATCCCTATCCAAATCAATCCTGGTTTATAAAAGAACCAACCGCCTTTGCGAAGGGGAAGATGCAATAGATGCAATAATGACGTAAATCTAGATCTACAGTATTATATACAGTACCGTATCATTGCATATATCTAGTACGGCTCTGAGTAGAGTAGTCTATGATAGGAACAGCGTACACCGGAAGAAGCACGGAGTATTTAGTTAGGTATGAGAGGTCCCAAGTACGCACCCAACTAAAACTCGCGAATCTCATGTTCAACGGCCGCCAAGGGACGACCGGCCGGGCTTGAACTTTGATTTTTGTTTATTACTAATGTACAGTACTGCAGTAGTTGCGTTTCATCTCCTCCTCATCCACCTCTCTCTCTCTCTATTTTGGTTAGGCAAAATATGCTAGCGACGGTCTAGTCGGTCTACTCCAGTACAGTACTGTACCCCTATAATATAATATTTTAGGGGGAAAAGGCTAGAACAAAGTTCTGCTGGGACGGGCCTTCTTTCCTACTCTCCTCTCTTCTCCTCTCCTCACCGTTTTCGTCAGCGGTATTATATAGTAACCAGTAGGATGTATTTCTCTGCATTCATTTCTCCCCATGGAGCTAGTAGCTAGAACGGATATGTAAGAAGCGTGCTGCAGCAGCGGCGGCGTTCTTAAGAGGACTTTGGGTAGTGCGTGCAGTACTGTAAGTAGTTTGTAGGCGGGAATAGTGTAGTGTAGTTAGTGTTCTTTTCATGGTCTAGAGTCGTTGTTTTTTTGTTGTCTTGAGATTGTTTTGGGACGAATGGAAATGGAAGATGCATGTCTTGACTCTTCTGCTGGGTAAGATTCAATTTTAAGCCTTTTCTTTTTCTTTTAAATTTTTCTTTCTTTTTCTTTAACTTACAGTATTAAAAATTTAACAATGATAATAAGAAGGGCCGTCGGATAATACACCTCGTATTTCAATCTTCTCTTAAGCCCGTCGGATCAAGATTCCATCCTGTTATTGCACTGTACTGTACTGTACTGTAAATGCACTTCTGTTCATGATTTCTAACGCTGGCAAGCCAGTAATAAAACGCCCTGTCTTTTGGAGGGGCCACGCCCACACCCGCGCCCACGCCCCTATCCAGCCAGCCAACCCCCCAAGTAAAGAACGCCACCGACAAGAAACCCCCCATCATACAGTACTTAGGCCAGACCAAAAAAATATGTACATGTATTGTACTCGGTCGCTCCCGGAAAATCTTGGGTTACAACGACTTCTGATACGCCGGATTACGAGTCTAAAACGTTTGCGGGCAAAATCTCCCCTTTTCTTCCACCGGATCGTGGTTCCGCTTGAGAATTACATATAGGGAGGCTCAATGAATCTGAGGGGGGGGGGGGGAGGAAGGGGTAAATAATAAGAATCATTAAGATCGTTCAAATAATAAGGGTGGTGGCCCAATTTGGTGTCAGCGGCGTTGGAAAGGCGGGATGATGGATGAATGAGATGGAGATATCTGCGATGAGCCAGCAGCCACTTCAGCTCCTTCCGAACGGCGGTGGGATTATCGATGCACATAGCTTGGACGGATCTCATACTGCTGCGGTACTGTATCAGTTTGACTTGCATGCATCATAGAAGCCTAAGACGTTGCCCTAAAAAAGAAGGTTGCAGATGTATCGAGCCTAAGATTTGGTGTAAATCGCTGATCGTTCCTTGTCACTCGGTAAGTGGTTGCCTTTATGCGTATCAAAAAACTCATTTCTCGCCGGCTTCAATATCTAAATCTAATTATATTTTATGCTCGAGACCATCACGGCCATCCAACGTGCATCCTTTCCTCCCTCTCTCAACCGCGCAGTAGAACAAGAAGCACCCAAGGCGGAAAGCTTTCAGATCATCCGCATCCTACCGAATCGGGTGCTTGAGGCCTCAGATCGTCGAAGAAAGGTGAGACCTACTCAATCACGTTAGGACAAGACAATTTCCCCTCCTCAACTCTGCAGGTCAATCTGCATCTGCATCTGCATCCATGGTCCAAATTGACATTTCCAATGCCCTGTAAATTTTCCATCTTTCAATGGATATCACAGCATGCAGCCACATTGAAGCTGTGGAAACTCAGCTAGACGCTGAGGGAGAGCACCGGCAGCCTGTCAGCGCTCGGTCATGTCGATCTGCAGCGAACCTTTCGTTGTCCCAAACCAAAGTGAGGATGTCGAACTCATCTTCATCCGTTCGACCAGAAGATGTTCCTGTTTCTCCTTCTTATCGCTCCTTAGACGCTCCGAAGTCATAGCTTGAGGAGAGTCTTAGACTGAACTGGCACGGCTACTGAGAGCTGCTTCTTGAGATCTAACTCCACCTCTTGACAATCTTCGATTGCCACGCCATTGGCAAATTGTACCACGATGAAGTCAATTGGCTTGCTGCCCACCACCACCATCGGAGCATGCCAAGTCCCCGCTCCGTAGGTGACAGCCTGTGCGCCGTTTGCAAGAAAAGCCTTGATTTTCCCGAGGTCTGGAAGCCCACGGCCTGGTAAGTTGTCGCTGGCGGCAAGTGCTGGCGGTGGAACGGGTAGATGTTGATCTGCTGCTCCTGAGGGTAGAGAGGGCGCAACAATGACCAGATAGCGAAGTTGATGTGATTCTGCAGCCGACAGACCCAGTGGTATGAAGGTTTGCGTGGTGTACGGGTGCCGCTCCAGTATCTCAACGGGGAAAAGGCCTTGCAATTTGGGACTCGAACTCGTGAGGAGGGACCTTGGAGCACAAACAAACATGTTCATGACTGCCTTGGAACCCGCATTGCTAGGCGCAGCGGAGTAGTAGTCTTTCATCTGCGTGACATCGAGATACTTGAGCGCACTCCCCTGATTTGCTTGCACTGCATTGGGCGGTAGGGTTTTGATGCTTGACGATGGAACCAGCGCAGGTGCTGGATTTTCAATCACTGTTCCGAAACCCGCAAAGATTTCTTGGCTGAGGATGGCTGGTTCCAGTAGAATCTCACGAGGGGGACTCGCAATCATGAGTGGCATTTTTTTGGTTAATATTTTGAGATTCAGCCAACGTCGATTGGACGAGATTGTCTTCGTCTTATTGAAAGATCATTGACGCTCTGCCCACTTTTGCTCCCGCACAGACCACTTTGTTTTCAATATCACGTGCATTTCATGACTTCATCTCTTCATGAGGCTCATTTATTCCTGCAAGCCAACTCAGTTATGGGATCTAAGATATCGTGGCTTCAGAGTCTGATTGAGATAGCCTAAGTTTATGATTGTAATGGTGGCAGAGAAAGATATAGGCTTGCTGACATCATCTTTCCTAATCTTTGCATCTCCCCAATGACTTCAGGATCCCAAAGCCATCAACTTACAAAATACCAATCAGCCCATTATCTCCCAAGTCAGCTTCTATTAGTTTTACAAAAATTCGGTTTAGTTATCCAAGATTTTAGCTGTTTCTTTGGGGTGGTTAATCTGGGGTTGAATTGTCGTCGATATGCCCGCTTTGTTTACTCGCTCGCTCACTTTCGGTAAATCGGAAAGGGGGAAAAGTAGCAACCTCTCGCTCTCATCGAATGAAGCTGCTCACGGTGGAAACTTGACAAATAACTTCTCTCCATACTCTCCATACTCTCCATACTAGAAACAGAACTTGTCAAACATATCATTTGTTTCGTGGCGGGACGTATTCTCATGATGGGGGGGCTGCAGTGAATGTGAGGGTCGCTAGTCGCTAGCTATTGTTCTTCAAGATTCTTGCTGCCTGGACACTCGGAAAATTTTCTGCTATTGTGCTCTGCTATTGTGCTTCATATTTGCAGCACTACAATGCTAAGGAACAATGGCTTGGGGACGCCCCACTTTGGAGTCAATTGCACACAATGCTAAGATAGATTCAATGGCAGCACAATGGTATGGTATGTGCCATTTCAGACACAATAGTAAGAGAGTAGCTTCTACATCTCCTCGTAGAGTATAAATACTTCCATCCCCATCCTCCTTTTCCTCTCTTTCTCTTTCTCTTCCCTAGGTTTACAGAATACGTCTACATATTTGTCGATAACAAGACAGTCTTTCAAACACAAACACACGCATTCTCTACACCTTCACACTCCATTCCATCTCTCAATCTCATTCCCTTCTCTCCTACCACAACTTCCCCTCCTTTACCATGTCTGCCCCAGAGTACAGAGTGCCTGGAATGTGGCCCGGAGACGAGTTCTCCCAAGATGAGTACGGTAAGTTTCTGCGGGGTTACCGGCAAGATTCCAAGTTAAGATACAAATACTGATGATACACAGTGGACTTCGGCGCATTCCTCAATGAGGATGTCTATTCTCCTGACCCTGAGGAGCGCAGACCGGCAGATCTTCCTGCCAACGTTGTTGGTGATGCTAGCCCTCTCAATCTCCCAAAGATTGAGGTAAAGGAGGAGAATCCCCAGGATTCTCCCCTCAATGCTCTCCCCGCTTTTGTCAATGACATTAAGTCCGGCGAAGGCATATTGCCTGATAGCCCATACAACTACCCTGGTAAGTTTTCTGTATTACTCGTCCTCATAAAGAATGGCATTTAACATTTCAACTCTAGCTTTCGTACCAGATGCAGACGTTCATTACGAGCGAGCTGCTTCGTTTGAAGGGTTCGAGGACTTGGTCACATCTCCAACTCCAACTCCCGAGTATGATCTCGGCAATATCGAAGGCGATATTGAAGATTCGGTCTCAGCTGCAGGTGAGTTTCCTCCCCCTGCCCCAGCTTCTACGTTTCAACAGTTAACTAACGCTTCCAAATTAGGTGATAATCCTGTCAGCTTCGCTGATGAGGAAGGAATTGCATCCCAGGATGATTATTCCGACGAGGGCTCTGCAATCGTCTCTGACGATGACGATGCCGCAGAGGGTGAGACAGACGAAGATGCTGCCCGTTCAATCATCTCCACTCCGAGCGATTCTCCTATTGGAGTCGCTCTCCCTTCAATTGAAGTGGATGATGAAGATGAGTCGGAGAATGACCTCGAGTACGAGGACACGGAGGAGAATGTCTCCGAGTACGAGGACGTAGAGGAGAATGGCTCTGAGCATTCTTCGGAATCTGATGAGCCTTCGAGCTCTGCCAACCAGGCAGCCACCCGCCCACAATTCTCAGGGAAATACCCCCGAAAGGGCCCCTACCAATATCAGCCAGATTCTGCTTCCAGCGGAAGTTCAGGCCAAGGTCCTCCTGCAAGCACTTCTGTAGGCAAATATCCGAGAAAGGCACCAAGCACCACTTCGGGAAAATACCCGAGAAAAGCTCCTCCTCCCACCAAGGCTGCGGTTGCAGAGACAGCCGACTTTGACTTCGGCATGTCGATCGAAGAAAGAGTAAAGCTTCGTCGAGGCAAGCCTGTTGGCACCACCACCTCCTCCTCCTCATCCTCTTCTTTCCCCTCCTCCTCCTCCTCCTTCTTCCCCCCCTCTCTCACCAAGAAGCGGTCCCTTGGGGACGAAGATCTTGATGACACCCCCTCCGCCCCTCCTCGCAAAAAGGCTAGGACACAAGCCGCAGATCTACCAGCCAAGAGATCTTCTACCAACCAGGCCGCTTCCAGCAGGAAGCGTGCCAGAGAAGAAGACGAAGATCTGAGCGACGATGGTGAGGCACCTAGCAAGAAGGCTAGACAAGAGTCCGAGGAAGAGGAGGACGAAACCTCCTATTCCGATGATTCGGATACCGAGGTTTCGAATACCTCGAAGCCAAAGCCATACCTTCACACTTCTGACAAGTGGAAGGTCGCAAAAGCCTTCATTGAGGGCAGACCAGCAGTCCGCGCCTTGCCACCAAAGCCGGTTTGGCAACCGGAAGCAACTACTGGTAACCAAACCAGTACGCAGAAGAACTTGTGGCGACCTGAGGAGACTGCCGCACTCCACTATTGCCTCGTTAGATTCCGCAATTTCGAGAGCAGGCATGGGTACGAGGTACTCAACGATAAGAAGCTGTTCGAGCACATGTCGAACAAGCTAAAGAAGTACAACATCCATCGCCCTGGATATGGCTGCAAGGCCCACTGGTCTCGTGTTGGGCGTAACCAAACCCAGTACGATGAACGTCTGGGAATCCGTGACTCGTTGATCACTAGCAGCCAGAAGAAAGCATCAAAGAAGTGAAACTGAGAGGGAATCAGTAGAAGTTATATGCTCTACTACTATCTCCAAGTTTCTGCATCTGCACAGCATTTCTGCGCATGCTAACTCTCCTGGCGTTGTATCTGAGGAAATGTTTGGCGTTGGGTGTGGGTACTTTGCATTGCTTTGCAAGTACATTCAATCACTTGGGGGGTTTTTCTAAAGTTAGTGATTGACTTTTATGGCGTTTCTGGTGTCTCTGGTGTCTCTGGTGTTACTTTTTTCTTCTTTCTTTTCTCATTATTCAACACGGGGCTTGATGTCCTTGGAGTTGTCTATAGCTATGTTGTTGTCTCATTTCGGAGACTATCACATACATAAACCAGGTATCTCTGTAGACGTGTTCCAGGTGAACACAGTCCTTCATGTACTCGGTTTTATATAGACGAGAAGCTTCTCAATAGAACGAATTCTTTATATTGAAAAATGCTCGTGGTTTCATGTTTGAAATACGTATAACCAGGTAAATAAAAATAAATCTCTAATAGATCGATCCTCATCTACCAGACTCGCACACTCGGCTAGATCAGTCCGAGCTCAACCTTCAATTCGCGCCCCGCGACTCCACCGCAGCCTCATTGAAAGTACAGTATTGATACAGTAGAATCCAACCAAGCCGCATCTACCCATAGCTACAGGTGAGTACACAGATGATTCAAGATATCACTATTGGAAGTTGCTAAGCATCGTAGACACGCTATTGCCGAATTACGCATTCACTTCTTTCGAGACTCTACCTTAAATACACCAACCACATCTATGTCGAGCAGCCCGAACAGCTTCAAACACCCTTCCCGATTCCAATATGTCTGTCGTAGATATGGACATTGAGATGGACATTGATATGGGCTTGACCGAGGAAGACTTGGTCAACCCAGAAGTTGAGATCCTCCAAGATGAACGATTCTCCGTACGTTTCTTCCTTCTTCGTCCGCGCGCGCGCAAAGCTGACCTACGGACCAGCATTTGCAGAACCCCGAACCAATTCTCAATACTCCTAACGATACCACCGACTCGAACGCCTACGAACTCGAACCTCATAAAGTACACCTCCGCGGCCTCGATAATCTTACAACCAAAGACATCAGGGCATTCGCCTCGGAGTATTTTGACTTGCACCGTCCTTCACATGTTGAATGGATAGATGACACTTCAGCAAACCTCGTCTACGAGTCTCCAGATATCGGGAGAGCGGCTTTGGTGGCGTTTTCTGCAGTTGAAATCCTGGATGCTTCGCAGATCCCAGCTTTGCAGACCATTCAAGCCAAGACATTCCCGCTTCACCCAGAATCCAATTTAGCAGCAAGACTGGCAGTTGTGGGCGACCGAAAGCAGGCTGGTGCTCGAGAACGGAGTAGGTTCTATCTCTTCAATCCAGAGCATGACCCAGCCGAACGTCGAAAGCGAAACACCAGAGGGCCCAGGACATATCGGGACAGAGACGATGGGGGATACCGGAGCCAGCGCTACGACGACTATGAACAAGAGAAACGAGAGCGGGAGGCAAATTTCGATGCTTCACTGTACGATGATGATGAAGGAGCACTAGCACGCCGGGCGGGCAGAGATACACGGCCAGGTTCTTCTTCGGGAAGTGAGTCAAGAGGCCGGGTTTCAAGAAGCGGTCGGTTCTCAAAGGGGGCTAGGAAGGAATTGTTTCCCTCGCGCGAGGACAGAGGAAGTGGAAGATTACGGAATCGCAGCGCCTCTCCGCTTCGTGATGGTGACGGAGATCAAGACGTAGTGGAAGCTCGCATTGCGGCAAGAAGCAAAAGAAACAGCGAAGTTGCAGCGGCCAACCGCCTGAAAGCACAAGCTATCAAGGCGACATTGAAAAAGGCTGGTGCTGCGACTACAAAGGAGCTTTTCCCTCAAAAGGCAAGCCCCAACCATCGCCGGTCAGCCGCTTTCGATGCTGCCGATGAAACTGCCGATTTGTTTGCCAACAGAATGCCAGTGCCCTTCACGGATGGCAGTGGAGATATAGGCCCACGCGGGAGATCATTCGCATCTAGAACAACCACCGATGCAGGCTTCAGCATTCGTGGTTCGGCTCTGGCGACTCCATCGCAGGGCTTCAGTATCAAGGGTACTGCTCGGGTGAAGGAGTTGTTCCCGGCTACGCTGGGTGATAATTCAGGTAAAGAGCTATTCTCAGAAAGATTGGAGGGTAGGGGACGACGGAGACAAAAGGCAGAGGATCTCTTCTACTGATCATGCTTTAACGCTAAACTTACCTCTGCAAACAGCGGGATGGTTGTAAACCGATCATTCGACTTCTGTTTCGGAGGCTACTAGAGATGCATTCAGAACTTCCAACACATATCAGTCAGACATGACAATCTTCTACAAGCCTCGAACATTATTTTCTCGAGCTCTACAAGAACTAGGACACTCAAATTGGGCGGAGAAGGGGGGGGGGGGACAGCGTTTTTCTTGCATAATGCAACGGACAAATTAGTGGAGCAGTAAGAATCTACAGCGTATGACCTTAAATCTCTCTTCTCTATCTGTTCTTCAAATGATATTATCACGACAAAATTGGAGTGACGATCAATACCCTCACTTGCAAGGCTGCTGCTAGCTTTGTAGTGAAAGCTTACGTATGAAGTTCTCAATATTCCAAAACATGATTTTCTTGTAAAGCCAGATATTCATGCCTTGAAAGCATATCAGCTAACAGACTACGACTGTTGAAAGAACAGAGCATACATATCAATGAATCAGGAAATCTGAATATTGTGCCAAAGTACAGCTCGTTCATTTCTTTTAGATGTCTGTACTTCGAAATCCCTCCAAGCATACCGGCAGAGTTCGATGCGCAAGATGAGTGAATTCTAAGTCAGGCGCTCGCTTTCCTCTTTCCATTTCAGATCATCACGAACCGACCTTTACAACCACAGCTTCCTTCCTACTGCATCGCTTAATACTTCTCCAAGGTCCATGTTCCACGGGGACGACAGGAACAACAACAACAACAACAACAAAGAATTATGGCAGACTGGCTGAGACCTGTGTTTGGCCGCGTCAAAGTGCAAGGCGTGACCAGTATTGACCGGTCTAGTAGTTTCTCTATTGACGAGAGCATCGCAACTGAGAGCGAGGATGGCAGTGCAGGCTTCTCGACTACTCCCCGACTTCGACCAACGTCTCGAGTATCTTCGTTTATTGGTGTATGCCCTCCAACTCCACCGCTTCCCCTGACTCCAGATACATTTTTCGGCTTCAGAAACCCGGAGAGCGTGTACCGTACGTTTGTCCCCTTACAAAAATTGATTCACCTCACTTTACAGTTGCCTCTTGGTCAGGAGATGTTCTCAAACCGGGTCTCTCTACCCAAGTATGTACCAATGCATGTGCCATTTTGCTAATAGTTGAAATTCTAGACAAACCCTCAGGCGACCAAATGGCAGAGATGCTCAAGGTAGTTATGATGAATCAAAGTTCTATCACGCCGGTTCCAATCGAATACAACAGTTGTATCTTGCACGTTCTGGAAGCATATCAAGAGCTACGACTTGAACAGCGAATTAGAGATGATACTATTGAAGAGCTGAAGCAAACACACTCCAAAGATATTACGGATTTCGAGATGCTGGCTTCACAATGGGAGTTAAAGGAGCATGGCTATAAGACAGAAATGAAGAAGCTAGAGGTCCTTCTTAGTCAGACGGAAGGTGGGCTGGAGAAAGTCACGTTGGCTAGGAGCAACAGTGTAGTTCATGGCTCGAAAAAGGTTGGAGATAGCATTGGAAGGGAAATTGGCACCATCAAGGCACGGAACTTTGCTCGTAACTCTAGAGATAGTGGTCAGTGTCCTTGTCAATGTTCAATATCCAGCTAATGAGGAGCAGGCCGCCTAGATATATTAAGTGACACTGTGGCAGAGCATGTTTCGAGCGACAAATACAGAGGTAATCCTTCACAGTTGGGACGGTTAGCTATATCCATAACTAACTCTACGTAGCCGACAGATATTTCAAGACTAGAGTCAAGACAAACCCGCAGGAGTGCTCCGACACGGCCGGCAAAGGGCATCAAAACACATTGTCAAAAAGTCGTATTCTCCGCCCGCGAATCTCCACAGATAATCTCCCTATACGTTCCTTTGTAGCAAAGATGGACAAATCAGAGCAGCATAAGATACCTGACTTAAAGGCGACCCTCACTAAGCTACAGCTCGAGACTCTTGAGCGACAGCGAGTGCTTGAAGAGCTTGGCATCGCTTTTGACTCCTCTCCATCCGACTCACAATCCAGCACAAACTCTGCTCTCGAGATATCATTGCCTACCGTGCCTCATGGGTTGGGTATTGGCCTTGAGAAGTCCCTACCACATGTCTCAAAAGCCCTAAAGCCGAAAATGTCACTCCAATCAATGAACGAGTCGATATCCTCCAGAACAAAATACAACAAGCTGTCCAAAGATTCACCTTCGCAAATGGGGTTCTCTTTCCGGCCTGGGGATGATGATGTCCTTGCTCCGGGGGCGAAGATGAGCCAAACTCCCAGGGGCCAACCAGAATCTCGGGTATATCGCAGATCGTCCATAGATATCGACCAACAAACAGAGTCCTCATCAATTACCAGAGACAGCACCCCGGACGCAGCTCGCTATTTTAAGAACGAAGCAAAAAAGGCAATTGTTACCAGACCCACTCCGCCACCTAGGTCCCCCAGTCAACGTCGAGATAACCAGAGCTCTGAGTCATTTAGACGAGAAGACTCAAGTAGCAGCTGCGTAACGGCGTTGCGAGATAACTCGGGGCGGAGTAGTGCAAATGGCTCTCAAAAGAAAAATCAAACACGCCGGAGGTTGGATAGGAGTACGGGAAGTACTGAGGCTGTCACTGCTGCTGCAAGAGCTTTGACTGGTGTTAGTGGCGCGAAGAAGCAGACACCACAGAGAAGACCTAGATTGGAATCGGCGGTTGGGGGATCAATTGACAGTAGCACCCATGGATTTTAATTGAGTGGAGAGGCTGAGGGTTCGGGTACCAAATGCCGTAAGTTGTTTCAAGTAACAGGGACGATTGGGATTATCAACCTCGCCCGGTAGGTAGCATGGCAGCTCAGAATCCAGACTAGCTATATATATTTCTCCAAGAATGGAGTCATATACATGCCACAGAATTTCTGTACACTTGATGGAACTCCTTCATGTCACTCACGCCCCCACTCCCCTCTTTCAAAAAAATTATCATATATATTTTAATCGAGGCTACGAAAATGGAATATCCGAGCTTGATGAAAGTTTTGCGATAAATGTGATTGATGGGTTGGGAATTCTTGACGTGGTTTTTGAGTAGGTTAGGTAAGATGAGAGATTGGGATTATTAGTACGAAGTAATGTAAGGTAAGAGCTCGGAGTATAAATATCTTGGAAAAGTAAGTAAGCTGCGCACATTATATATACATGGGGGCATAAATGACTATCAACATATTTTCTTTCTTTGGAAATTATCGTATAATATTATATGCCTCTCCAGGTCATGTAAATATAGATTATTAACCATGATCCTAAATGTACTAATTCATTGCTTACTCATATATATCAGAGTAAACGAGAAATATGCTTGTAAAGCCCGAACTCAAATTAAGGGATCATGACATGATCAAATCAAATCAAAGCATCAAATTCCAAACCAACTTACTGCCTTAAATCTATTCCATACCTTCCCTACCCACCTTTCTTCTATACATCCAGAGCTTTCACCTCCTGAACAATCTCGCCAGCCTTGATTTGGGTTTCACGGGTTCCTGATACGGCTGTACGGGGAAAAGGGGCCTGATGGGAAACTCTCCTCCTCCTCCTCCACCGCTAATCGCGGTTCGCGCCCACTTATGCTCTGGGATTTCACCTAGCTTCGTGCTATCTGATGCAAAGGACATGATGGATTGCCTCTTATCGGTTCGACTCTGTGCTGGGGGAAAGGGTTGGGTGTGTATTGCTGGCGCTGGGGAGGG
Organism: Ploettnerulaceae sp. D365; assembly: GCA_003988805.1. Classification (NCBI taxonomy): domain Eukaryota; kingdom Fungi; phylum Ascomycota; class Leotiomycetes; order Helotiales; family Ploettnerulaceae; species Ploettnerulaceae sp. D365. Next base: position 364,058 of record QYAL01000009.1, read on the forward strand.
ACGGGGGAAAAGGGGCGGTTGGTGGTAGTAGGGTGGTGGAGGTGGAGGTGAAGATGAGAATTTACGCGAGGTCGGAGAAGAAAGTGGTGCTGGTGCTGGGAGAGCAAGGGGTCTGGGAGTCCTCTGTCGTTTGGGTGTTGAAGTGCCGGATGAGCGGGAATCTGTCGAGAGCTTTCTTCCTGCCTTTGGGCGGACCCATCCCTCTGGTGTTGCGGGGCCGAGAGGAGTGACGGAGATGGATAATTCCGGGGCACTTTTGGAGCGAGCATGAGTACGTTTTGAAGAAGGCGAGGCAGCACCTTTCTTCTTTCGGTGATGTGTAGAGGACGCTTTGTGACATTTTGACTTTTGTGGGGAGGGGACCAAGGCGAGGGAGGAGCGGGAGAGACGGTAGGAGAGCTGTTGGAAGGTACTGAGAGCTTCCAAACGGGATGCATTGGAGAGATTAAGGAGGACTTGATAGTCTGTTGGGCTAGAGCGACCCTTGGTGAAGCGCTCGATGACAGAGACAAAGCCAGCGTTCAGGCGGAAGAGGATTGCTGATAAGGAGGATCTTGCTTCCGCTGAGCGATGTTAGCATACGAGCCGCCTTCGTGTATAACGAGCCCCAGCATCAGCTATATGTGAACAAACAACGCAGAAAGATCATAATATAGATTCCAAAGCTTGCAACCAAGGGATTATCCAAGTCAGTTCCGGAAAGTCTTATTCTACAATAGAGTAGAAAAGTGCTCTTACCATCGCCCTCGGCAAAGCCAGGACCAAAGCGGTTCAAATCCTTGCCATAAGCACTCTTCACTTCCGTCCGATTCTTCTTCAGCGATTTGCTCAGGTGGGTTTCTGCGTCTTTACTCGATTGATCGATTGGAATGTGCGTGTTCTTCCTCCTCTTCCTTTGAGCCTTGATTATCGAGATGCCTCGGGCAAAAGTGCGGAGCAACGTGGATACAGCGGCATGGAAGTCACCCATCTTGGATATCGGTGATGAATTCAGATAATGAAGTCTCAGGAGACATATATTCGATTTCTGTACTTGCTGACGATTGTAAATCTCGGTAACCTTGCACCGAAAAGCAGTGCACGTATGCAGAAAAGTAAGAGCAGATACGGGGCGAGAATAGCAAATTGCAACGACCAAGAGAGACAGAGGGAGATAGAGAGAAAGAGAAAGAGGATTGAAGCTTGCGAACCTTGGTCTCGAGGGAAGGTTCGTTCGTGGGATTTAAGCTTGTATGTAATGGTTGATGCTTAAGCGCCGTGAAAGGTTGCCCCGCGTTTAGTCCAACCAGAGCCTTCTCTTTGCTCCAATCACTCCGCTCGATCAGTCTATACCACGAGATGCATAGGCGTTCTCTGCTGCAGATTGATTGATGACTCTTCTGAGGGGCTCACACTTGCAGCCTCACCGAACGAATAGAAATGGGTGGAGATGCAATTGTTGGGATGTCCCAATTTCAACCCCAAGTTTCAATCCATTTTCTTGAGCTGCTTGTTAGCCTCCTGCTTCACAGCCCATTCATCCGCTTGAAGGGTGATCGGGGGCTTCTTCGATGCTTCAATACTTCAGTACTTCGAGTCTTCACTCGAAGCTAGATTACTTCCAGTCTTGCCTCACTCAAATTGGTCAGGTTAACGTTCACATCCCTCTTTATGATCCTTTCAACAGTCGAGCTCAAAGTGTGACTCGGAATGACGATTGTGAAAATGAGGTGGAGACCCAAGGCAAAATGGAGAGCTGCTTTTAGGAGGCATGGATATCGGAAAGCTGTTTGAGGAGCGGAGAATGCCTGGGAAAGGATGTGATGAAGAGAGATTGAAATGCTGAAAGGTTTAGGAAGACGCTGGTATATCTACCCGTTCGAATCAAACTTCTCGGATATTATGAGGTACATCTCCTGGGATTGTTGCTGACGGCGTTCTCTCGATGGCAAATCATTCCCAGCTGGCAGGGTATTAATTAGTTAGCAGGGCCTGCAACTCGCTTGGTTATTGGATTATCCCGGGTTAAATCTTACTCCGGCCCGTACATTTACATGTACCTGACTGACGTGTCAACAGAATGATTCACTTGTGAAGACCGGATGAACCTCAAGACAAATGGGATGGAGAGGCTCTTTGATCGAGTTTATCCACATCCCAAGGACACAAGAGCTACTGAAACTGTTCATCCGTTGGCTGCTGCACAGAAGAATCGCCCAAAGAAGCTGGGCGGAGAGTTCAGTCCGATACAAAGCGAAATAATTGTCATGAGTTGCTGGGGAGTGCAACAGGGCTTCTTCTTCTGGGCTGTGGGTTAGGGTAGGCGTGGGGGGGAACCCGATCCCTGGCTGCCCTGCCATTATCATGAAGGGGCTATGCTGTTGGGATGGTACGAAATACTGTACTGCTGTACGAACTATCATAGTACTGTACTCTTCGCACAGAACTTATCGATCTGTAAGACGAGGTTTCTACGAGCTGAGGATAAGGTATGTATCCCCTTGATTTCGAATGACTCTTATCTTAGTCTGACGAGATTTGAGCCAGGTCCAACTGTCAACCGTACCGGTGGCCTGCCTTTCCCTACTACAGCACTGTACAACCGCATCCGCATCCTCATCCCCAAGCCCAGGCCCAGGGTCAAGGCAAGCCTCAAAGGATTCGGCTCTGACACCAGGACTGGCCAGCTGGAAGAACTTTCCGACAACGCCCTCCTCTTTCCCTCAGACTTTGGCACTGCCGCTTGTTCATCATTCGATCAAGCCGGAGCTCCATCTCGACGTGGTTACTTAATTTAATCGGTATTTGAGTCTATTATTGTTTGTATCCCGACTTTGTCTCGTCTGCTTCTGTTGCAGTATCGAGGGCTTCTAGAAAATGGGTAGTTCTCCTATGAGGCTGGAATGTACAGCACTGCAACAGGACCGGCGAATATTCCTCATCCCTTCGCGTCGGCCCGGAAAAGCTGTTCGTTCCCTTTCCGCTCCTACGAAGAGGTCTAAATTTTTATTATTGACAGATAATAGTTATGAATGTTGTCATACCTCGTGGGAAATCAGTCTGTCATAACAAGACACCTCCCGCGGGGTGAGATAAAGTACATGTACTCATTGGTCTTTCGGCCCTACTCTTTGGGAGATCGGAGAGCCAGACCTTGACTCCCTCTGACAACCTCTCCTAGGGTACCACCCGGTTCATCTTCTTGTGATGACGGATGATTAGGTACGTCGCCGTGATGGGATGAGAGTCTCGGTAATGCGATGCACTGCACTGTGATGCTGACGCTACGGTTTGTGATTCGTTTGTGATTCGTGAACCCGGTTTGCAGACATGCAGGGTTCAAGATGGGCTTGATAGGCCAGCAGCCTGATCATTAAGTGTTTGCGCAAGGCGTGAACACTTTTCCGGCACACACTCGGTAAGGGTAAGAAAGGTACGGTAGCAAAGATACTGTACAAGCGATGTGCTGTATTTCTTATCTCTTCTTGCCTTCCTTGCGCCGTGTTTCGGCACTTTTGCTTGGCTCTTCAGATAATTCACATGTGTGGGAATATACAATGTTTGCCCAAAATTCGGGATACTCGTGGATGAGATGTCCTGGTTTCCCGTGCTGAGGATTGTCCTCCATACCTACTGCTTGCTATTTCATGCTCATGCTCAGTCCCCTCGCGAGCTCTGATATATACAGATGCTAAGCTCGAAAAGTGACTCTATTATTGCGCGGATGTTCGCGGATCTTGTGGCTTATTCCAGCCTTATCTTCCACAATGGCGCCATACTTATCTTTTCTTGTTGCAGATTCCTGCAGGAGCTGACTTGTGCAACCATATCGTGGAACCAATCAGACCATACGGAGTTTTTGCGTTTACAGTATGAGTATTTCGAGACGGTAATTTATCGGGACTGTGGCTATGCCTTATCCTATTTTCGCCCAAAAATGAGTGATCAGGTACTAATGTACTACATCAGTCATAGCTGGGTTCCAAGAGGTAAAAAAAAGCTCCTGGTACACGAAAGGGAGCATGAGTTAGGAACGTCCTCATTGAACTAGCGACGCCGGAGAACCTGGAAATCAGAACATGGCAAGTCGTCAACAGCGTGTAAATTGGGACACATTCTGCGAATCGATCGCCATCTCAAATTATTTTGGTCCAGTCTTACTGTGCAGTTATGCCGGATCGCTAATAAGTTCTAGCCGCCTACGCATACGGTGCAAGATCGCTTCAAAATCGTCGACCTGTTAAAAAACCCTGGAAGACTGTTTTAATCCCGATAACGAGTCTCAATGAGAGCCACTCAACTGCTGTACGCCCAGTTTAGATGGAAGAAGAACTCTCCGGATCATAGGCCATTGATAGCTGAGTATGATAGATAGAGGAAAGGACCCCACGCGCCAACTATGCCCACCTAATCGCTGGCTAGAAGCGTAAGGAAAAGGAGCAGCAGTGTACAGTAAGACCTTGGTATGTACTGTAACTTTCATGCGACTCTTCAAGGGTTTCTGCGCGGGTGGAAAGTGGTGTTCCCCGAATCAGAGAACGTAGGCCTGGGCAGAAGCGTCTTGTCCGCAGCAAGGTAGGCCGATGGCATCGAACCTACGAATCATTTGCGGGCATCCCACGGGTGAGATGATGAGATGGAGGGAAAGGGAGAAAGAAGATACATTATTGTAAGAAGCAGGTTCGAAGTTGATGAAGTCTGGACTGGTCTTCTGGAACAAATGAAGGGTTGTCAGCCCCCAAAACCAAGCCGATGGGCTACTGTAGTATGCGGTTCGTCCCGCTTCCCAAAGTTAACCTGCTAGTGACGGGAGGGTAGTAGAGTAGTCAGGTCAGGCCACAGGGCTTACTGTATCCTGTGCTGCCCTGCCCTGCCAATGCTGTCATATTATTCTAGGCTTAACGGGCTGGCCATTATCTTTTCTTTTTTTTCCCCTCCAGACATTCTCTGAGGAGGATCTGGAGCGGCTCATTTCTTGATAGCCTAGTACTACTTTTGAGAGGTACAGTAACTGTAGGCTGTACGAGGCAGAGAGGTAGAGGCAGATGTAGAGGTAGGGGCAGAGGCACCGGCAGCGACAGAAAGATACATGATATGATATGGCATGATATATAGCATAGGTACAGTATCTGAGGTCAAGAAAAGATAGCGGTGCGCAGGCACTGCAATACAGTCAGCGTTGCATGAATTACATGTGTACCTTTTCCATACATATGGACATCTTCACATGCAATGCTACGGGGCTCCAACACCAGCAGAAAGCATATTGCGCCATGTCGAGCATGGATTACATTATATTATTATTATTAGGGCTACTTCGTATCAATGTGAGAATTATTAGGTTTTACTGTACTGTACGCGTACGTATGCCTGTATCATCTCATATCTTATCTTATCATATCATATCCATAGACCAAGGTACGGTAATACTCTACTACTGTATACATATACAAGTATGTAGAGAGCAAAGTCGAGGTAACAGTACAGAAATTGGGTTTCACAGGGATCTCATGCTATAAAGTACGGCTGAGTAGTATGAGCAGTACTGCCTGGGGAGGGGCTATTCGCCTTCTTATCTCTGACCATTTATATTACAGATTGTCGAACTCCCCGACTCCAAACACTACATACAGTATACAGTACGATGATGTTGCTTTTGCAGGACAGGGTAGGGGCAGGAGGACAAGAGATATTATTCAGAGATATCTAGAGGTACCCAGAGATACCATACAGTACCATACAGTACCATACAGTACCAGACCATACATCGTCGTGGTCCTGGTGGTCTGTTCTCCCCCTTCTCCCTTCCCCCCCTCCCTTTCTCTCCTCTCCCCAGTCCCACACCTCCTTTACACCGATAAACTTGCATAGGTAGAGAACTTACTCTACTGTACTGTACTTGTATACGTACATGTACATGTACTATACACAGCACCCATTCCCTTCGCACGCCATGGACCGGTCAACGACCTTCTTCTTCTCCTTCTCTCTCCTTCTCTTTCCCTTTCTCTTTTCTCTCCTCATCTACACATCCTCTCCTCCTTGAGCCCGAACCCTCTTGACGCTTCGTCCAGTCAAGCTGACCCTCGAGACCAGCTTTTATCCCCATACTCGAGTACTGATCTCGAATCCATCGATCCACTTTCTTTGTTTCGACTCCGCGTCGTGGATGCCGACCCCCACCAATATCCCACCCCCATCCCCCAAGAAACCCCAATCTCTATTTATCAGAGAGGTCCACCCACCAGCAAATGTCTTCCACCCATCTTGCAACCATCCAGTCCCTTCCAGTCCCTACCAATTATTGAACCCTCCATGCCTTCCATTGCCCTCTGGACCCATCGATTCGGAAAGACTGGCTTCCACGAACATGTTCTCCCCTCCGCGTCGTGAGAAAGCGCGAGCCGACGATTCGCATCTCCCAAAGGGTGGTTGTCGCTATATCCTGCTGCATCCAGAAGTCAAAGGATTACGCTGTTCTTGTGTTGGATTTGCCCAGAGTCGAGCGGTCCCCGGTAGCACTTGCGATTGCGGACATCAAGCTTGCTATCACATCTCAGAGAAGGAGAACAGTCTGGTTGACTGGCTGGAGCTCGATGCTCTGAGGAAGAGGGTCGACTTGCTGGCACAGGAGTTGGATCGGGAGAGGAAACTTGGAAGACTTGCACTCGTTAGCCGCATTGGTCAACTGGAGGAGTTACTTGATAGGACAAGAGGAGAGACCGAGGTCGAGTTTAAGAATATCTTTCGCCAACAAAGCAGTCTATTCCATAGCGTTGGGGCCGTGAACAAGCGTATACCAGTATACGACGACCAAATCGAAGAGCTGGTAGATGGCGTACAGGGGATCCGCAACCAACTCAGCGATATGGACGATGCTGCTATGCGGCTTGAGGATAAGGTCGACAACTTGGCATCGCAGGATACAGCATTGTTGAGTCGAAGACGGAAAGCGTCAACGCCCCCCTCACTCAACGATGTTATCGGCTATTCTCTCAGGTCAGATGAATCCGAATTTAGTCCTGGCTCGACCCCTCGCGAGTCTCGCTTCCCTTTTCACCTCGTGATGGCCGATGAAGCTTCCCGGATTCGATCTTTCCGGGAAAGGGTATCCTCCGTTGGGTCTGGGTCCCAGTCGTGGACTGTTCATATCTCCCTCTTACCCAGCTCAGCACAACCATTCCCTTTCGAAAAGGATACAGCTGCTTACAAGCGTTGTCTATCACGAGGTACGTACCGTCGCTGACAGCATCCTGGAGGCTTCGCTTGGCTATAGAATTTGTAATCTGGTATCATAATTACTAACAACGTCCAGGTCTTCACCAAGTCATCGTCGTCCCAGACAGTGATAGCGCTTCCTTCAGAGATGCCGTGAATGATGCCTTCTCGGGAATTCTCCGTGGACGGCCTTGGCATCCTCTTGTTGCTCGCCTTTGTGATGTCAAAAATCTCCGAGGTCTTCCAATGCTCCGCCAGATGGACGATTATCTCATTGGAAGTAACTACGATGCTGATTTCCTGCAACGTAACTGTGCCGTCAATGATGAGAGTGGCAAGATACTTGATTTGTACATTGCAATGGCGGAAGATACTATTTCCTGGGAGGAGCTCAGAGATGTTGCTCCTTACAAGCCTGGACTAGAGGCTTCTTGGACGTACGAACCATTTCTCGATGGCCACACTCTTGATGCTGAGGACCACAATCCAGATACTAGCCGACCTGCTGCTGGTGACATACTGCCTGCCTGGTCACCATCGTTGAAGCGCAATGCATCAGAAATATCCAAAACTCAAAGTTTTGTAGCGCCGGACTCGGAAACTGCTAGAACGAAGATGAGGTGCAAGGATACCAGCATCGAGGTCGTTGGAAGACGTGCAGAGGCAGTCTAAGACGAATTATCATTATTATAGACTGTGCCATAGGGTGGATGGATTTCTGCTCCTGTTTTTTTCTTCTTCTTCTTCTTCTTCTTTGCTCTGGGTTTTTGGCGTAAGGAGATGGCGTATAGATGGAGAAGAATTCAATACCAAGAGACGGTCGGAATGGAGTTTTGGGAACATGTAGCGACTATCTGAACGAATTAAGAATTTCTTCGGCCTCGTAGCGGTGCTTGGAGTGGGACGTAAGACACTATTTGGATTTAGTGCGGAGGACATTCTATGTCAATTTCCTGGAGAATTCAACCCCTTATCATGATTCTTCTCATCTCGGGATATTGATGTTAGTGAAGTGAGGCTTGAAGTCTCGAATCACAAGTGATATTGTTCAAAACAGAGTTTTCAGAAGAGATTATATTCCTGGTTTTGACGACACGAAACAAGATGACTTCTCTATCTCCCAGACATAAGAAAAGGATCTAGGTGCCGCCTTTCTTCGAGGTGTCTGCCTTTCATCATACAGTAAGTAGCAAGACGGATTAAAGTCAGGAGAAGGAGTCCAACGCTTCCAAGCCATAATTAAAAAACTCAGAGTACAGTGAATCGGAAGTTGTACTATTGATCTGGCATAGACCAATCTATTGATTCTCCCATCTTGATACTCACTGCCACTGGTTTATATAGATACCAGTTTCGGTGGTTCCTTGCCGTTCGACCTTAGCTCTAGATGTACGAAGTAAACACAGATACAGATACAGATACATCGGCGCACCCACATTCGCAAGCTTCATCAGAGTAATATGTACCTACCTATCAGAACACTTAATATTATGATGCATAATTGATTCTCGAGCTGGTATTTACACGGAAATAACGAATAATCAAAACTGTGACATTTGCACGTGATATTTATTGCGCCTTGTTGACAGCCCCTCGGTGCCAAGCCCACCCCACCAGCACCAGCCCCATAAAAAAAAGGCGATCCACCGCAGCCTCATCAACATATCCAAGCCTCAGACGTACCAACCGCTCCGACATACACATACCTTCTACCCTTCTTCTTTTCAAAGAAACCTTGTAGCAACCTCGACTTCAATTGAATATTTTCGGCTGGTTCTACCTACCATCTCTTTTCTTGGCTGTGCCATTCATCTTGCAGCTCGGATAGATACTCGATAGACCATCCAAAGATTTGGCCCGCGCAAACCTTACGCATCAAAACAAGAGAACAAGCCTCGTTCAAGTAGGGTCTCTTCAGACCACCGACATCCCTTTGTTGAACGATGTCAAACGCGTATTCTTCTTCTACAAAGCGCCGAAAGATCAAGGGTAGGTTTCTGATGCACAACGCGACGCTCGCGAAGGTTGCGACGCCTTCCCAAGAAACAGCGAGTAAGATATTGCTGTTCACCTATGTTGCCAGAAGCATGACTGACGAAAACCCTAGCGCCATCATGGCCTTTACACTTGGTTCCCGTGGAGCTGTTCACATTGATTGCATCCTACCTCCCCCGGTCCAATATACAGAACATGCGCCTTGTCAACAAGGAGTTTGATCAAAAAGTGTCCGAAGCCCTCTTCCGAACCGTGGTGGTACCGTTCAGGCCGGAGATATATGGCATCACCCCAGAAACAACAAGTTCAAATGAGCTGCTACAAGGTCAGGGTTCTGTTATGATACAAGACAAGGGCATGAGAGTTTTTCAAGGGTACGTTGTAATCATCTATCACGTCGACGCAGATATGGTAGCTAAGAATTTTATGGTAGATTCGGAAGGTGGATCAATAGATTTGCTATGAGTTTCGAGATCGACCACGTTAGGCTAGCAAATCCACCTCGTAAATCTGACCAAGAAGCCATTACAGCTTTCTGGGGTATTTACCGATGGCCGTTCAAAGCGTACAACAGATACTCACAACTCGAGGGTTTGGAACAGACAGCCGACGAAACGAGGACTATGGCGAAGGCACTGAAATATATGGTAAATGCGAAAGAGCTTGGCCTGTCGATCGATGGTGGACTGGGTTGGCTTGCTGGCCCAGACATTAATCATAGAGTAGCGGAACGTTGTGACAAGTTGTCTGTTTTTGGCGCGTCTAAATTCGCTCCTGAACCTGAGCCAAGACAGTCAAAACTGGACAGACTGTTTCATATGTCAGCCTTAGATGCCCAACTGTGCAGCCCACATGCACAGTGGGAGAGAATGCTTGAAGATGCCGGTTGGCCTGAGGGCGAGCTCTCGTCGGCTATTCAGGTGGCGATGGAGAATGAACAATCTGGGTGTGACCCCTTGACCATCAATAGTGCAATTCCGTTGGAAACTGTCCAAGCAACTCGGATGGTGGATCAACGGAGACGACGTAACCGTCGAGACTACCTAGAATCCGCCTTCTTAAACAATATGGATATGGTGGATGAGCTGCTTGCTCTGAGTGACGATGAGGTGGACGAGGAAGAATTGGAACGAATAATGCAATCAACCATGCCACTTTCCACTCTGAGAAGCAAGACCAAACCCGAAGGATATTCATTAAAACCGAATGATCTCACTACTGCTCAAAGAGAGATGCTTCTGGAGATGGAATGGGCACAAAATGCATTCATGCAGTCGTGGGCTATCGCCATCATGGATAATCACAAAACCTTTGTTGAGATCCGGAAGCTCAACATTGCCCGTCTTCCAAATCGACATCTATCCATTCTTCGCCGTGAAGACTTCTGGAACAGTCTTCCTGGACTTGAGAGTCTTTCCTTGGCTGCCATTCCTGATTGGCGCGAGGTCAAGAAGGAAGCAACAAGCTGGGTTCAAGACACGAGGGTTGCTCCGTCAAACTCCGTCTCAGGAGTATTCGAAATACTCTCGCAGCAGGTTTCGAGACGACAGCATATCAAGACTATTCATTTTGAGTGGCTTTGCGGTGGCGAATACGCACCCGGTCTCTTTGCTCGCAATCAACACATCTTGGCGGCACCGGTGGTCTTAGATACAATGCAGATGGTCAACAGGGCGCAGAAGTATCCGGTTCTTGCGCTCCCTTACGTCGAGCACCTGTCTCTGAAAAACTGTTGGATGAGTCCTCATATCATGGGCAGATTCCTGGGCCGGATGAGAAATGGTGTTTTGCAAACCATCACCTTTGATTCGGTTTCCCTCACGGCAACGGTGCCAGAGCATGCGCATCCAAATCCCATATCCATAGCTACCATGGTTCAGAATGCTCAGAATGCTCAGAATGCTCAGAATGCTCAGAATGCTGCTCAGAATGCTCAGAATGTTCAGAATGCTCAGAATGCTGTTGCAAATAATTTGTTGGCTAACTTTCAGGGATTGCAAGCGCTACCAAATGGGCAAAATGCAGTAGCTGCTCAGCCGACTCAAGTACCAGTCGATCCTCTTGCCTTGCCAGACTGGGTCAAATGTCCTCGCGCTGGGTCTTGGGCAGATATTATTGAAAAAATTACCCCAGGCCCCACGTTGGCGGACATTCGTTACTCGCGAGAAGTCGATCCTGAGCCAGTGGCAAGGACTCCTACGAGGCTCTTTAAGCTTACTTTCACATCATGTGGCTACATTCGAGTTCCTCTCGACTTTGATCAGACCATTGTTGATCCAGTACAGGCTGCACCGCCACAAAACGCTGCTGTGACCAAGAAAATGAATGAGATTGACTCGCATATGATGAAGCCACTTGATGGTTTCGCACTGGCTACAATCGTCAACCATATGGATGCCGTTGAGACTGCTGCCCTAGAAAATGCATGGAATATGGCCGTTGGCTGGCGCCTGACACGTCCAGAGTTGACTGCTGATGCAATGGTCGACGGGTGTGCAAACGCTGGCCGAGGTCGATTTGACGGCACAATCGAGGTCCCCCAAGCCACGCAGCCGAAAATACTTTTGCCTTGAAAGCACAGTACAAGTTCAAGTACTACTCTATTGGATCAGTTAGGTTAGTTACGACCTACTCTGATCAATAGCACGCATGACAATTTCCGTTGGTGAGTTCTTTCACACGGGCCACTGCCACTCGGAATATGCCGCGAGGCATTGTTGAAATAAATACACTGTCTTGATTATACTGTTACACATAGCGCAGGTTGGGAATTTTTGTTTTTTTGTTTTGTTTTGTTTTGTTTTGATTTATTTTGATTTGATTTGATTTGATTTGATGCACAAATCATCAATCATTGTAAGAAGTCACGACGTCACGAGAAGCTGAAGCAAAGCTAGACTTGATTGAATCATTGCCAAAAAAGAGAAAAAAGGGGAAGAAATTTTTTTTTAAAAAAAAGAGCTGTCTATCCATGTCTAGATGTACATAGATGAGGCAAGCACTCTTTTTTTTTTCTCTCACTCACGTAATAATTGTGCTGCGTTGAACTCGCAGTTGTTAATGAATCGATCTCTCGGTGGATTTGCCTGGGTTTATTAAATCTGTTGGTGGCACTAGTGAGGGTAGATGTGTATGTAGATGGTAGACCAATACAGTACAGTACAGTACAGTAAACGAATTCATGTAAAGCATTTTCCCCTACAGTAATGTCCCTAATTATAAACAAGAGGGATACGCTGCTACTACTGCATGCTACTCATCTATTATAATGTAATGTAATATAATGATTCTAATAGACATGAGAGAAAGAGAACTGACAATAAACGATAAAAATAAAACCTTCATCATCAAATAAAACAACGAATAAAAGAAGATGTGAATGAATGGAGTGCTGAGAGTAGGTATAGAGATATTCTCTTTACACTCGATAGTTAGGAGAGTCTCGAGTCTCGATATAATACAAAGCATATTTACAATAGTTAACAGCGCATGAAAATCAACCCTTGGACGGGAATACGGTAATCAGATACTTACTTACATATTACATATACATACACTGTATACATACATACAAACCATCAACTTCTTCTTCCATCCAACCATCAAATCAAAAAAATTAAATCTCGAGACGAAACTTCTGAACTCCTTAACTTCTAAGCGCTTTCTCTCGCTTTCGCTTTCGCTCTCTTTCTTTTTTTTTGCTTTTGCTTTTTTGCTTTTGCTAGAAGGGAAGAGGGAAGAGGGAAGAGGGTAAGTAAGTAAAGTAAGTAAGTAAGTACAGCAGCAGCGGTAGTAACTGGAAATTATATCATACTATACAAGACCATGCAAGACCATACTATATAAATAATAAAGAACTAAGATTTCTAAGCTTGATATATTCGTTCGCTTGTTTGTTTGTTTGGCTTTGCTTGACTTTGCTTGACTTTTTATTGTATTGTATTGAAATGAAATGGTGTGGAGTAGAGTAGAGTAGAGTAATCATATATATATATATATGAATATATGAATTTGAGAGGGGAAAGAGTGGGTTTGTTTGCTTGTGATGTTATAGGATCCAGGTAGTTCAAAGGCGTGAGGGGGGGGGGGTTGTTTATTTCAGGGGTATTGAAGATGTTAGAGATGTTGAAGATGTTGAAGATGTGGTGGTGCTTCAGCTAGCGAGTTAATGAGTGATTGAGTGAGTGAGCGAAGAAGTAGAAAGAATAGACTTTTGAAATTTGGAGCTTGTCGGCTTGGGGGGTATTTTGTGCTTGGGGAGGTGTAGGAGGGAGATTTGGGAGGGAATGAGGGTGGGAGTGCGGTAAGTACAGTAGGAAAGGGATTTGTTGGTTGGGTGATGAGATGAGAGCAATATGGCTGGCTATTTCTTTGAAAGATAGATGCGAGGGGGGATCAAGATATCTTACTAATTGTTACTTGAGCGTAAAGAGAGCTGGGAGGAATAATAAACTTTTGCCCTCCCTTGTAGAATGATAGGTATGCTAACCACTTGGCTAGCTTGGGGGCTCTCCTTTTACACCTGCTCTCAGACATTCCCCTGTCCCGTTCTCCGTCATCACAGTCTGTCGCCAACTTCACATTTACCCCAGATAAGTTGTGTTCATGATTTCTTTTTTGTGTGCGCGAAGGGTGACCAGCTATATGCTAACAAGGTACAGCCATCTAATTAGGAAAAGCCCTTCACCTGTCACACACACACCCTTTGCAAACCCCTAGATCATGATCCCAAGCCCAAACCGGAAAGCAAATGACCATTTATGCAGCAGTGATAGCACGACGAGTTCGGACACCACGTTGTCTCGAGGTCAAGTGAGCCTCACGTCCCTCAACAGCGCTAGATTTCTGGACAACCTCCTCGCCTTCGGTCAGGATGAGTTCGATGTGGCAAGGGTTGGACATGTATGGGTTAATCTAGCACCTCGTCAGTTGTGAAATCGTGGCTCTGTTTCTGCTGTCGAAACTTACACGACCGTGGGCACGGTATGTTCGGCGACGTTGCTTGGGGGCCTGGTTGACTTGGATGTGCTTGACGACCAGGTTTCCGGTATCGAGACCCTTGGTATCCGCGTTCGCCTCAGCGTTCTTGAGGAGACCGAGCAAGAACTCGGCTGACTTTACTGGCCATCTAGCACGGGAAACACCGAATTGCTTGCCTATCCATCATGTCAACGTTATTATCCCCGCCAGAACCCAGACGTTGACGATCCATCTGTTCAGAGGTAAACGTACCCTGTGCAGCGCGACCGGTTCCTCCAGCGTATCTTCTCATTGGGACAGCCTCCTTGTGCTCTTGGACGTTCTCAAGGAACTTGACGGCACGTTGTAACTTCCATCCGTTGATAGCTTGGGCAGTCTCGCGGGTATTCTTGAAGGAGACTCGCAAGTACGCTCCACGCGCACGAGCGGACTTCGTGGGGTGGATTTCAGTGGCGGCGTATCGAACCTGTACAAATTCCCATCAGCATTGTCCCTTCTTGTCTGGTAAATGTTCGAAGATCGCTTCGTCGCTGCTCTCAAGTTCCTGCGGACCCTCTCGTAATAGTGCTGAAGACCGAAAAAGACATGAATTGAAGCAAATCTGAACGATCGATTCGAATTCGGAGTTGAGGATGTGCTTACCATCTTGTCGTCGGGTTGATTGTTGTTGGGTTCGAAATTCGTCGTCGAGGCGCTGTTCCTCAGAAATTTGCGAAATGGCAAGTGCGGCAGCAGCACGCTAACCTCGCTAAGCGATGAAAGTTCCAGGTTCCCAGACTCACGTGCCGCGGCTTCCCCTTTGGGAAACTGTTACTGAGGAACTCCGAAACACTCTTTTCACTGCAACCCCCAGATCTCTCGAATAGGAGAAATTCATAAGTGTAGTAAATTATACATCGTACTTCATTGCGCATGGAAGCTTCCAATGCTCCTATCTTCGATTTGAGAAACTCCTTCTCGGAAATAAGCTAGGTCGATCTTATGTACGTGCGCATCTCGAACATTATGTTGCAAGTTCACCATTTGGGGAAGACGCCTATTATGATAACTCAATATTCTTGATGATATTAAATCAAAATCACTTTGCTGCTTACACTTAATCTACATTGTATCGTTTCCATGGGTTTGTGCTGTCGCACCAAAATATCAACCGTCGATTCATGGACCGCAGAGTTTCACCCAGCAACTATTACTTTCGTAGTGAAATTGATTCAAAATATTATTCATTCTCACTTCAAGTTGCTACATTGAAGCAATAGTCAACATTGTCTACAATACACCTCCTTGATTCGGCCCGAAATTGCATCTATGTGAAGTAGAAGCAATTCACACACATTCAAGCATAAGACTAGCTTAAAGGGTACACTATCCTAGAGAACAGAAGCACACATTGAATCCTTACATAGGTTTACGGGGTCAACATCTTCGATCATTTATATTTCTGAGAGGCAGATAGAGATATTATAATTATTGCGGCTTGAGAAATTGATTACAGTACTGGCCGTTTCGCGTAATCTTACCTTAAGTATTTTTTGTTGGTGAACCTCCATATCGCCATACCACGAGAGACTTTCGGGTACTGTAATATTCTGGTACTTTCCTATAATGTGAGGTGAACATTATGCTTCATATCAAGTCATGAGTTCGAAGAGACAGTCAATTGATGCCTGTCTGTTTCCGTGAGATTTAACTCGCATATTACAATCGGTATCCTTTCATAGGCGTTCTCAAAGGCTTGAAAGTTAGGCTTCATTGAAGTCCTGATGAACTACTCGATGTGTTGGATCCTGCAACTATTGATGAAAGTCCCGAGTGCCAAATACAGTAAGATCTCCTACCTACACGACGCAAACGCAACCATGTTTCTGCTTATTATACACCATCTCCGGAAGGTGACTCTAAGCTTTGGGAGCTCAACTGTCAATTCGTATATGTTCGGCTATAAGTTTTTTCAAAGGCAATGAGAAAGGTTTGTTAGTCTATGAGGACCAAAGATATTGAAACCTGTGATATTGTTGCCAAAGCCTCCAATTTACTGGGTGACCTCTGGTGTATCTATGTGCTGGTAGTTTTGTATTGTTCAATTGAGCAGAGAAGCAGAGACATCAAGATCCGCAATAGGAAGCAGCAATAACGTCGGAAGTTGGGAGTAGAAGTAGAATATGCTCATTAGTAAATGGAAAAGTATACTGGTAAGAAGAGGAAGTTCGTCAGGGACTAGCTCCGGAGCGAGAAAAAGGCAGGAAATAAATGGTAGGAGGTGTGAGAGGGGAAGGTTGAACGGAGACCCCACACAACTGTATAAATCTTGCATGATATGAACGATACTCTCTCTTAAGTGACTATATATGCCACTTGACTTTTAAAAGAAAGAATACTTATGCCCCATCGTCATAATGAAGTTTCTTTCGTGTTTCGAGCCGCGGAGATGGTCACGTTCTGCGCTAACTATATAGAGTTTAGATCTCGCTTATGCGCACTTGCCATTTTCACCAAATGTGTACCGCGATCTTTGATCTCAAAATCTTCAAGACGACAACTACAACGACGTGAACGCAACGCCGCAAGTTGCCCATCATGTCTCTCGTAACGGGAGAGAAGAGCAACTTTCAGTTCGTGAGTAACCTTTCCCCTTCATTCCAGCTTTAAATGCTCGCCACTACTGGCCTCGAAAGCATCGAATCCGTTCCTTCAAACACGACTGTTCAGAACCTTCGCTGATATATCACAGATCCTCCGTCTACTGAATACCAATGTCGAGGTATGTATTCGAAGTCCGCGAGAAGGTCAAATCTTCAACAATGCCCGCTGCCCCAAGCCTTCTGCCATACACTCCAGCCACGAATTTTCCTTTGCAGCATTGGATCATGCGCTGATTCGATTTGAACGTAAATAGGGAAAGCAGAAGGTCATGTACGCATTGACAAAGATCAAGGGTGTTGGTCGCAGATACTCCAACTTGGTTTGCAAGAAGGTACGTTTACATCTATCTTCCTGGTCTTTCACCAAATTTAAACTAATCAAATATGCAGGCCGATGTAGACCTCAACAAACGGTAGGACAACCTCTTTCGAGTTCTGGAACAATAACCTAATTCATTTTAGTGCCGGTGAACTCACCTCCGAAGAACTTGAGCGAATTGTCACCATTATCCAAAACCCAACCCAATACAAGATCCCATCTTGGTTCCTCAATCGTCAACGCGATATCGTCGATGGCAAGGACTCTCAAATTCTCGCCAACGGTGTTGACTCTAAGCTCCGTGATGATTTGGAGCGCCTGAAGAAGATCCGTGCTCATCGTGGTCTTCGTCACTACTGGGGTCTCCGTGTCCGTGGACAGCACTCAAAGACCACCGGACGACGTGGCCGGACTGTCGGTGTATCCAAGAAGAAGGGTGGTTAAGCGTGTGGTTCATGGGATAAATTGGCTGGATGGAGTGTGGCTTTTCGGTTTCACGCGGTGCATATGGCTTCTTTGCTTTTCGGCAAGAGGCAAAAACTGGGTGTATTCTACCACATCTAGTTGACTGAACAAACCTTCGAAAACGTTCCATCTTCTGTATCGTGGAGGGCGAAATGTGATTGTGCATTTGTTATTCTGAGATTTGGGATGCTGTTTCTATTGCTCGCTCGCTAAATTTGATGGAAAGTCGAAACGACAATTGGGCCATTAATCCTCGTGTGTAACAGCCATATCTAGGACTTCTATGCGACCTTGGCCTTTTGTCTCGCCTCCAATGAAATCCCCCAAGCCTTTGAAAGCGCCCGGCTCAACGAAACCTGTAACCTCCCACTCAGAGCCAGCCACATCTTGTGTTTCCACTTGCTCAATAAAACTCAGAATCCGGTCTTTGACAGTCCCCTTGGTCTTCTCATCTCCCTCTTCAGCGTCACCAGGCTTGGGGGCGCCGGCTTTTGCGGCTTGTTTCAGAATACTCGTAGGACAAGTGATTCTCAATCTCATCCTCGCTCTTGCCACTGGTATGGGCTGATGCGCAATAAGAGCCTTCATAGCCTCGAGGGCCTGACTCTTCGCACTCTTTGTAGCAATGACTCCCGTCCAAATATGCTCCTTAATCTTCGGCTTTGCCTCTCCATCCTCTCCTGTCGCTGGTGTCCCGGTTCCGCTGCCGGCGCTCTGAGCCTGCGCCCCTTGCGAGCTCAACATCTCCAGCGCCTTATCGATCATGCCCGTTGTGTAAACCCTCTTCGTCTTCGGATCAACCAGTTTGCTTGCCACGATCCCCACAACCTCATTGTGTACTCTCTCTAATTGCGCATGTCGCTCCTTCTCGCCTACTTGCAGTTCTCCCTTGTTCAGAATCTCCAGAATGATATCGTTAACAGACGTCTTTGCTCCGAAAGCCTTCGCTAGGTCTGCTGAGGGCGCAGTTTGTCCTTTGGAGACGTTGAGGAAGACCGAGTTGATTTGTAGGACATTGTCGAGGTCTGTCTCGATTCCTGATCGCCATTCGAGAACTTTGTTCTTATAGCAAGCGATTTCGAACCGCTTTTTGGCTTTCTTCAGGCGTACGAGTGACACGTTGGTCAACTTGATCTGATTCGAGGGCTGGTTGATAGGCATATGGAAAATGTCAAGGTGATGTGAGAATATATCTTGTTTATAAAGTTCCCTGGAGAAAATGCTACCAGTATTTATTTATTGGACTTACTCACTCGCTAATAGTTGTGGGGGATAAGAAGCACCCCTCCCTCACCTCACTCTTCACATGGTCGCAGATTATTTCCCCGAGCCCAACCCGCATTTCGCTGCCCATAGTAGAATAAGTATATTATCGACTCTGCTAGGACATACCTTTATATCTGTTGGGTTCCAACTCCTCATACTCTTTCCTGCTGTGGCGCATTCGCCTTTCTAACGAGTCAGGGCAGGCCACGTGAGAGTCGATGTCCCTTATCGTCAATGGCTGGACTGCCGGCTACGTAATCATCCGTCACCTGCAAGTGCAGCTGTACCCTTGCCAACGGCGTTGAAACACTACTTCTTTCCCCAACCTCTCCGTCTTCCCACCTGCTATTGCCCCCATCCTTATCCCCATCAAACATTCGACTCGGGTGATCTGGAATCACAACAAGACATCCTTCTTCGTACATTATACCATCTGCTCTGATCTCAATAGTGGTCTAGCATCCTATTCACACTTATCTATCACTGGTCTTCAACATGAAGCTCCTCGCATCAACATTCCTGCTGGGCGCTGCTTCGGCAGCCATCACCAACCAGCAGCAGATCCTGAACAAACCTCTCAAGGAACAGCTTCCGCTGACAGAGCCTGCGAAATCAACCACCAATGGCTGGTCGAAGTCCCTCGGTCACCTCGCGGAGTCGATGAAGGAGATGACTGACGAAGCAAAGGCCATCTGGGACGAAGTTACTATGTACTTTCCAGAAGAGATGGACAAGGCTGCCTTCTTTTCCGCACCAAAGCCACATACCAAGAAACCCGATAGTGCCTGGGACTTCGTTGTCAAGGGTGCTGATGTTCAAAGTGTTTGGGTCGAGAATGCTAACGGAGAGAAGGAGAGAGAGATTGACGGAAAGCTCGAATCATACAAGCTGCGGGCCAAGCACGTTGATCCATCAAAGCTCGGTGTCGACACTGTCAAGCAATACTCCGGATATCTTGATGACGATGAGAACGATAAGCATCTCTTCTACTGTAAGTATCATAATAGATCTTAAAACTGCCCCAAAAGGCTAATGATAAATATAGGGTTTTTTGAATCTCGAAATGACCCTAAGAACGATCCGGTAATCCTTTGGCTCAATGGCGGCCCAGGGTGCTCTTCTTTGACCGGCCTATTCCTTGAGCTCGGCCCCGCCTCAATTGATAAGAACCTCAAGCTTCACAACAACCCATATTCCTGGAACGCAAATGCCTCCGTTATCTTCCTTGACCAGCCAGTCAATGTAGGGTACTCGTATAGCGGAAGCTCTGTCAGCAACACTATTGCGGCTGGCAAAGACGTATACGCTCTTCTCACCCTCTTCTTCAAGCAATTCCCAGAGTATTCGAAGCAGGACTTCCACATTGCTGGCGAATCTTATGCCGGTCATTACATCCCAGTCTTTACCTCTGAAATTCTTTCGCATAAGAAGCGCAACATCAACTTGAAATCGATCCTGATTGGCAACGGTCTTACCGATGGTCTGACCCAATACGAGTACTATAAGCCAATGGCATGTGGAAAGGGCGGTTACCCCGCTGTTCTTAATGATGGAGAGTGCCAGGCTATGGAAAATGCCCTTCCACGTTGCCAGAGCATGATTCAAGCTTGTTACGACAGCGAGAGTGTTTGGTCCTGTGTTCCTGCTAGCATTTACTGCAATAACGCCATGATCGGCCCATACCAGAAAACCGGACAGGTATGCACTACTTGGACTCTATCGAAATAATACTAATATTACTCTCTAGAATGTCTATGATATCCGTGGCCAATGCGAGGACTCCAACAATCTCTGCTATTCTGCTCTAGGCTGGATCAGCGAGTTTTTGAACAAAAATGATGTGCAATCCGAATTGGGTGTCGAGGTCAGCAGCTATGACAGCTGCAATTTCGATATCAACAGAAACTTTCTCTTCCAGGGTGACTGGATGCAGCCATTCCATCGTCTAGTGCCAGGGATTCTTGAACAGATCCCAGTCTTGATCTACGCTGGCGATGCTGATTTCATTTGCAACTGGCTCGGTAACCAGGCTTGGACAGAGGCTCTTCAGTGGCCGGGACAAAAGAGCTTTAACAAGGCCGAGATCAAGGATATTAAGCTTGACAACGGTGACAAGTACGGAAAGATTAAGAACAGTGGCAACTTCACCTTCCTCCAGATCTTTGGAGCGGGTCACATGGTCCCTATGGATCAACCAGAAGCGTCTTTGGACTTCCTAAACAGATGGGTTGGTGGAGAGTGGTTCTAGATTAGGCACGTATAGCAAGGGGGGTTGTATATGGACCTGAGAAGATTATTGGATGAATTTGGACAGGACAATGGCGCAAGGCTTTTATATTTACCACTTGTAGGCTTATTTCACAGAGAAATATAATCACATGCTACTGAGCACAACTGTCTGGTTTGATTTGGCTGGCTTGTGATGACCACTTCTTCTGATAGAATGATGACGTTGATACAATGAGACTGAAGCTGGCTTTGATCTAGATAATCCACGCCTTGATTGAACACTGTAGACTATATTCAAAGGGGCAGTCACAAGACCCTTCTCTTGTAGCTGCCGAGGCACTTGCTGGGTCAGCGTTGTGCCGAACGGAAAGCCTGTCAGATGTTTTGCTGAATCATGGCAGTACGAAACAAACCCTTTGAAAGATATTATTTGAATCTGATGATTCTTCTCTGAATTTGGGACCAATTTCAAGTCGTGGAACTTGCAGTCCTCGGCGTCGTAAAGTCACCTACGTCGGGTTTAACCCGTGCTGTTCCCTGACCCACACATTCTCTTGTATCACGCAACAAAAGAATCCCAAGAGCGTCTCACAGCAGCAAGCACAATGAGTGTACTACTTCAGCGTTTGGTCCGCGCGCATATATCAGCCTCTCGAATTGCAATACGTCCTATAACAACAAAATCCACCAATTCCTTCGTAGTCGGTGATTCTCTGCCAACTCAACCGATCGCTTCCATTACCCCGGATATCGACTCCGTTTCAGCCATCTCAAAGCCAGAAGAGGACGCGGATTTTAAAGAAGCTAAACACGCTACGGTTCCGTCTATCTCGGATGTTCACTGGGCATTAGGAGATGGGTATGAGCTTGGTAAACTACTGAAACCTGGTACAGGGCCGTTGGACAGGTACGATGAGATTGGACGACCAACATGGGGGGCTTGGGGTGTTCCAATCAAGCTAAAGACTCAGGGAGGAAGGACGTCTATTACTACTGCGTTGGTCCCATACTTTTGAGATGTAGAATTCATGCTCACACTGGTTAGGCCCAATTTCTGGTTGAGGTTTGGAGTTCCAAAGACCTTCAAAATGACGTGTTCACGTGACTGATAGGTCTTAGAGACAATTGTCGTTGCGAGAAGTGCGTTAATCAAGATACTATGCAGAGGGCTTTTGATACTTTCTCTGTAAGCACTTAGCTGAGGCGGTCTAACTCTTTTTAAATTCGAATTTTGGATGTTGATGGCAGGACAGATCCCACAAGACGTCCAACCAAAAGAAGTCCAAGCCAATAAAGAAGGTCTACAAGTAACATGTCAGTCCCTGGAACCCGGATACTCGGCTGTGCTGATTATGTCTATTAGGGGCCAATGATGGGCATGTAAGTTCATATAAGTGGGATTGGCTCGTGAAACATAGAGAGACGGCAAGGAGTCCTATCTCAGAAGAAGGAAAACAGGAGAGGGTGGATACGTAAGTTGTAAAGATGATGGCAACTGTGCAGATACTAAATTATAGCAGTATCAAGTTATGGGACTCTAGCATTGGAATAGATCCACCCTCGGTTCATTATGATGAGATCATGGCAGATGACAAGGGCATTGGAAAGTGGACGTCTAAAATTGTGCGTTCCTTGATGGATCTAAGAAAACCCATGCTGATTTAACAGCGGCAATACGGATTCTGTTATGTGGATGGATGTCCTATTTCGCCCAAAATGACGGAACGGCTTCTCGAGCGTATCGCTTTCATCCGAGTAACACATTACGGTGAGCTCTGATCCTCGAATACCTTATGAATTCATACTCATGTTGCTAGGTGGCTCCTACGACTTCACAGCAGATCTTACAATGAAAGACACTGCCTACACAAACCTTGCACTCCCAGCTCATACCGACACAACCTACTTCACCGACCCTGCCGGCCTCCAAATGTTTCATCTCCTCTCCCACACCGATGGAAGCGGTGGAGAATCTCTCCTTGTTGATGGTTTCAACGCAGCTAGAGCGTTGCTAAAAGAGTCCCCATCATCGTATGAGATCCTCTCTAAGACCCCCATAAGCTGGCACGCTAGTGGTAACGAAGGCATTACCATCACGCCTGCGAAGAAAATGCCTGTTTTGAACTTCCGAGATTCACACGAAAGAGAAGTCCCGGAATTACTACAGGTTAGATGGAATAATGATGATCGAGGGGTTGTGGCATTGGAGGAGGATCATGGAATGGGTGCTGAGAAGTGGTACACTGCGGCAGCAAAATGGAATGAAATTCTGAAGCGAAAGTCCATGGAATACTGGGCACAGCTGAAACCGGGGACACCATTGAGTATGACCCTCACAATCCCTTCTAACCACTCTAGATTATTGATGTTGTAATAGTCTTTGACAATTGGCGAGTTCTGCATGGTAGGTCTGCATTCACAGGGAAGAGGAGAATCTGTGGTGGTTATAGTAAGTTTGGTGCTCTATCTCTCTTGTGTATGGCTTTACTGACTATACTCAGTAAACCATGATGACTACGTGTCAAGGTGGCGCAACACAAACTATACTAGAGAAGAAGTTCTTAACCAAATTCTCTGATGTAGGAAAGCTACATAGGCTTGGAATACTACAGTTCAAACCAGCCTATAATATGGGGCTAGCACGTGGGTGATCCTACCCTGACTTTACTCACGACATATTAGGTACCAGATCTGACTTTTGATAGCCTTTGCTTTGGGACACTGCGTTGGTGCAAGAACAACGTAACTTACAATAGTAGTCACTTATCTTGTTAATCTAAGTACCTCCGAAATTCCTCATTTCTACTATTGTGTCAGTGAAAGATCATAGTTAGTTACCAGTGCATATCTGTGTCAAAAATTTAATTGATGGGAAAGTAAGTTTTTGTTGTTCAAGCTTTGCTAGAATACAGGTTGTGTAGCTTTTCCTACCTCATTTCAACCAAGCTACCTCCTTGCGGAGATAACCTTCTCGGCTCCCTTTCCTCCACCCTAAGCACCTGTCCAGCTTCATACCTGTCAGAGTACCATTGGTTGTAGCTTAGACTGGAGTTATTCTTCTTTTATCTTATGTATATGTGGTAAAGTCCGGTCTTTAGGTGCTGTTCCGACCCGAACGGTTTTACTGTAGCGTGGAATTCTAAGGACTGCGTCACTAACGACTTTTACTCCTGAAGCATGCCTCAATGTGTTAGAGTAGAGACAACAATATGATAATGGAGTGGTCTACTGCTTTCGTTGTGAGAGGTTCGGACGGTGGGACTGAATAGTGAAATTCTCCTTGGTTGGACATTGCGTCTGAGTTGCGATCTGCCAGACATTGTGGATATGATTTTGGGGGGTTTGGTTATTAGGCTACTAGAGAAGGTTATTAAAATTGTTAGGAGATTGAAAATTTGGCTTTGAAAGGGAACTAACTGGCTATAAACTCGGCATGGACAGCGTCAGATGCCGGGAAAGGCTAAATGCTATGAGGGAAAGGGTCGACGTCACAATCTGCTGTTCATAATTAATCCGATGTGCTATGAGGCCTTCTCAGCGCTGTTGAAAGGGCTGATGTAATGATGGATATGGTATAAGAAGAGATATTGGAACGCAAAATATGGGTGTGACCGTGTGAGAGACTTGATGATTTCCTCGTTCTGGTCGTCGAACAGCGGCTACTCATTGGGTGAATAAGTGATCTACGCTTACAGCCTTGTCATTAGATAAAGTCCTTTTCAACAAGACGGGTACCAATTCATGTTTAGCATGGCGTTTTGTACTCTTCAAGGTATGCTAGTAGGGCAGAGCTTCAAACCGTCCATACAACTGGCAACCAGCTAGCTGTATTGTCGATATGTATTCGTAATGGCTTTGCCGCCATGATGTTTCCTCCATCCCTCATAATATCACGAGATCGTTTCCTCCCTCCAACTTTCATTTTGGTGTTGATGTACTGTATCCCCATCCCATACCCACCCAAGAGAACCACAGGCTCCTGCCCATAAACATATCAAGACGACGCGACCCATCTCAAGATTCGCACTCAACCCTTCACCTCACTCTTAATATCTCCATATCCCTCTCCGGTCTTCTCCAGAACGAGCGTCTTCCCATTTGGAAATGCTACATCGGTATTACCCTTCACACTAACAGGTACACTGTTGTAGACCCATCTCGCGATGAGGAAACTGCTCACAGCCCAGATCCAAACCACAATTGCAAGGCTGACGGTTATAAATAACGTGGGGACGAGGACGAGCAGTGCGACTCCAATCCAGAATAGTGAGAAGAACAGGGCGCAGACGAGGGAGAGGAGCAGGACGCCGAGAGAGAAGGAGAGGAATAAGGCGATGGGTGTGAAGGAGAAGAGCAGTTGGCTGAGGAGGAAGGTCTGGAGGATGTTAATATTGATGATCAATTGAGTATTGGTGATAGACAAAACGAATATGAGCTGCTTACGAAGAGAATAGGTTGTTCATGGGCAAATGTGTTGATGTTGTTGTAGTATCGCTCCCTTGAAGAGGGACTAACGAGGCAGCTATCAATCAAGCTTTGGATGCGAGCAAATATGCCGGAGGCGCGCTGTTGAATTGCCATTGTTCATATATTAGTGAGGTCTTGGAGAATACAAATTTCGGTTTCCCCTGGAATTTGAAGATTGATGGTTGAAAATGATGAGACTTTCAGAAGACCAAGCTTTGAAGCTTGGTGATACAGTACTGTACCCAGCCATTTGAGATGACGGCATCGTCACGTGTGCCATCGAAGAACGTATCGAGTTTGAAATAGCGTTGAGTCCATGAAGATAGCTTAGGAAGATCGGATCTTTTATGTTAGACTTAGAAACTTAAAAGTTGGATAAAATCAAGCAGATGGAGGATTAAAGACATGTCAAGCCTACGACTGTGGATACAGTAATAGTGGGTCGAGGAATTCCACTTCAAAACATTGCTAACTTACCGTACTATTATTATCGAAATATTAGAGCAAGCCATACAGTCGAACAAGTTCCCCATCCAACCTTTGCTACAGTCTTATATCTGTCGTGAAAAACATCCCCTGGATTCACCGGATAGAAAACTCTAGGGTTGTAATCAGGGATCACCTCTTCCTCGATTTGCACGTCTGGATTGAGAATTAGAGATGATTCGCGATTATGTTCTTTAAAGGTATACGGCGGTACAGTAATTCAGTACTGTAAAAGAGGGCAGGTGAACCCGCAGTCCTTGCAACAAGGCGCATAAGCAAGCTGCATCGTCCCGGCAAAGTGATTGAGTCTAGTTGGAAACGGGCTGGCAAGAGGTAATGGTCTGTAACAACCATCCAACCGGCCTTTTCATCGGCGATTGAAGAATTTGGAGCATCCCACCTTCCGACCCCACTATCGTCATTTCTGGGCTGAGGAGTGACGGTCGTTGGTATGGTGAGTAGTCTCATATTATTAATTGATATTTCTGGATCTTGTAAAGTTAAGTTAAATACGAGTCGTATCTTCACTTCATCTCTGTTCTAAACTTCCCATACAACTCTCAAGCAACTACATTTTCATTTTTTTTTATCTCAAGACGCAACTTCAGATTGATGAAAGTAAATACCCCGCAATGGCAAGCAAAATCTACAATGTTGGAGTGATCGGATATGGGTATGCTTCCGTCTCATCCCTCCTCTCGGACGACAACAAAAGCTAACTTCTGCCAGATTATCCGCAAAGGTCTTCCACATCCCTCTTATCCAAGTTACACCAGCCTTCAAGCTCTCCGCCATCGTCCAACGAACCCCTAACCCCAACGACGATGCCTCCAAAGACCATCCATCCGCCCAAATTTACCACTCGGCAGAAGAAATAATCGCCGATTCCTCCCTCGACATCATTGTCATCACCACGACTCCAGAAACGCACTTCTCCTTCGCTAAGGCCGCATTAGAAGCTGGCAAACACGTCTTGGTCGAGAAGCCATTCGTGCCTACATCCGCAGAAGCACAGCAATTGATCGATATATCTGAGAAGACCGGCAAGCTGATCTGCGTGTACCAGAATAGACGCTGGGACTCTGATTTCTTGACTGTGAAGAAGCTCATCAAAGAGGATACCCTTGGGGGGATTGTGGAGTTCGAGACACATTTCGATCGATACAAGCCTGAGAGACCGAGCACTTGGAAGGGTACCCTAGGCATGGCGCAGGCGGGTGGTGTGGTGTATGATTTGGGCACGCATTTGATTGATCAGGCGTATGTACTTTTCGGGTTGCCGAAAAGCGTTACGGCTATCTTTGCAAATCAGAGGAATGACGGGGAGGCGGAGCCGGACAGCATTACGGTTCTGCTTGGATATGGATCTGGCGGGCCATTGGTCACTGCCAAGGCTGGTGTGATGTGTGTCGAGACCGACCAGTTGCGATATTGGGTCAGGGGCACGAACGGAAGCTTCAAAAAATTCCACTTGGATGTTCAAGAAGATCAGCTGAAGGCTGGACTAAAGCCTGGGGACAAGGGGTTTGGAATTGAGAGCTCGGAACGCTCTGGGACAGCGGTGATTCTGGAAGCTGGCAAGCCTCAATCGAGGGTGCTGGCTAATGTGGAGCCAGAGACCTATGCTGCGCTATACGACGGATTTGCGAAGGCCATCGGAGGTGGTGGAGAGAGTGCGGTGCCGGTGAAAGCCAGCGAAGCCAGAGACGTCCTGAGGATTATCGAGGCTGCTAAAGAGTCTGCTAAGAGCGGGATGTCCGTGAGTCTGTAAGATCAGTCGGAAGATAACCTAATTTGCCCCCTCCAAGATGATTGAGTGTGAAGTAGATCTTTGACAGTTATGTTTGATTGAGGTTCTTTGCATAAACATGTAATACTAATTTTGGATGATATTTCTACTCGCAAGTCCCGAACGTAGAGCGCAACAATACTGTCAGATCTAGTTCCACGATTCTATTTTTACCCTAGCTCTACCACACATTTTTTAGTACGCAGACATTAAATAAAAGCTACCTAGCCGCTCTAAATGCAATGATCTCACCGCATTAGGTTCAAGGACGCTATGCTTATTGTTAGCACTCTCCTATACTGTCCTCACTCGATTTGAATCTCCCAGCTTAATGCTTTCCATTCGCCTTTCCATTGGGCGTGCCATTTGCTCTCCCATTAGAATGGCCGTTTGCCTTGCCATTAGCCTTTCCATTCGGTGTCCCATTAGGTGTACCTTTAGCATGTCCATTCAACTCCCTGTCAACCCCCTTCAATGCGTCCTTTGCAGCTAATTCTACTGACTCGTGTTTAGTGACCTTGCCACCTTTCTGATTCGTTCTGCGAAGGTAAGACTTGACAAAAAATCGAACAAAGAGGAAAGTCAATGGTGTCAAGTAGAAAACGTTCAACCAGATGCCGAAGGTTTGACCACTTGTGTCGATACACGGGATGGTTTGGTACTCGGTGTGGTATTGAACACCACTGCTAGAAGGTGGGCTTTGGGTGCTTCGGTTGATTTGTGCGGCCCCATTGACGTTCTCAGCCAGTCCTTCTTCTCCAATGGCCCTGTACAGATATTTCATGACCAGCTTGCCGATTCCGGCAGACGTTACAGCTGCGGAGGCGGATGAAGCGGCTACAGTGGCTGCTGTTGCGGCAGTCTTGAGAGTGGCTTCAACATCTGGGACCTGTACCGGGATGGTGTACGAGATGAAGGAGTGGATAGAGGCATATGCTGATCCAACGAGGAATTGGATAATTTGCATGGTTGTCAGACTTCGCTTGAGACTCTGTGGGATCGGAACAGAGAATGCAGTCAAGGTGTAGTAGGTGTACTAGACGCTTATTAGTAACTTCATGAGGTGCAAGGTGGCAGGTTATATACCATCAGAGCATGAATGGCCGAGTTTACAAAAGCAAACATCCAGATAGGTGGAGACATGTACCGAATGCCAGACCACATACACATCATCGCACCGGCGTGGTGATAGGTTTGTAAAGTCGAGCTTCGCTTTCCTTTTGCCAAGATAATGACCGTGTCGAGAACCTCGTAAAACTTGCTCAGGTAGAAGAACCAGCCATAGAAAGCAAGACCCTCATTCCACAATCTGCCTACATCTGTACCAGCTGGTGTTCCCATCTCGCTCAGTTGGACCGCTGGTGATTGTGATATCCATTGTGAGGCCGTTCCATTATATGTAATCGCATTGCCCAAGCCATGCGTTCCGTGCATTTTACACAGGCTGTCGATCAGAGGGGTAAGGGTTTCTGGGCCAGTCCATCTGGGCAGAGTTCTTTGGAGAGCGCCAAACATGCCCACAAATGTCCATGCCGAGTAAACTGCCAGGAAGATATTGTGAGCCACGACAAACCAGAAGAATGACTTCGTCTTGCTGATGGCCCAAGGTGTATTTCCTCGAGATCGGTTGTACTTGTTCAAGGCCGTAACCGTCACAGCGTACACACACGCAATCGTGACTGGGACTCTAACATCGAGGACAGCGTTGTAGACCGAGGCTGGGATCGTAATCGGAGGAGAAAAAAGTGTCGAGCCTGCTATTGGCGATGGCAGTGTTTGGGGATCGTTGCTCGGAGGAAATTGAAAGAGATCGGAGGATGGAAGAGAAAATTGCGCCATTGCAGCAGACAACTATGCTCAGCACTTGAGCTGTTAGTTTGAATGTTGTGTCAGTCGAATTTCTTTGCGAATCTTTTTTTTTTTTGAAAAATAGAAAAGTTGCCGCAAAACCGAAAAGGGTATCTGGCCACGCGACTTCAAACGCGAGAGAGTCCTGTTCTCGGTCGTCAACGGCGCAGAAGAAGAAGATAGTACTGAAGGAATGTGAAGTTTGTGGATGTGAGGCGAAATTATGCTATCAAGAGGTAGGAGAAAAAGTGCTTAGGGGAGGGACCTTTTCTATGGCAGTCCCAACTAGCTCAAAGTTTCAACACTCTTCCTAAAGAGAAGGCGGAAATTCAATAAGCCGAGGTAGCCTTTGCGCAGGTAGTGGAGAAAAGAGAGTGGGAACTTGACATGTGAGTAGATGGAAGGTTTGAGAATACGATACAAACTGGCTGGACGGCACTACTCTATTATTCTTATCCAGGCCAGGGTCAACAAAAGTGTTGAATGAAAGTGACGCGGGGGGCATTCGCTTAGGTATTATAGGGGATCTCCTTTTAATGTTCCCCTTGCATAATAAGCGCGAATGCAGCCGCGCCGGTCTTCAAGAAGGATAAACAAAAAAACAAGCCGAACCAGTTTTACCGTCAGATCCTATCTGGGCTTTTAACGCAGCTACCAACGTGACTGTGGTGTAAGTATAGCGCATTAGAGTGATCATATCATGTTTGCTAAACGCTATTCGAACATGTTGATGTTTTGCGCTTTGCGCCCTCTTTATTTGATGCGTTTTCCGTAGCGGGGTCTGATCCTCAACAAAAAAAAAAGCCAACAGCTCCTTTCCACTTCGAGCCATCTCCGAATGGGGACCCCTCTCGAAGCGAAGCGTCGTAAGTCGTTCGTGTCTATACACAACAAGATTATGCCGAGGCATCATACATACTTGATAAGATTCACATGACAATATATACTATCACGTGGAAATCATGTGAACGCGAGAGGTCATGTCCGGTACTTGAGTTGGAAGAGAGTTCATTGCAAGTCGATGAGAAGACATCAAAGTAGGTGGCAAATCCTTACGTTCCGCTTCTCCTTGCGAAAAATCTCTTCCTTGTTCCTGCATCGTCACTGAGTGATAGGTTCAAGCCGAATTCAAGCTCCTATATCTCGATCTTCTGTCTATCTAGGATGATCATTTTGCAGCTTTAGCTACAGTTTTTGGGTATTTTCAAGGCCGTTTTCAACATTAGCATTATCAGCTTTCTCAACCTCGCAAACATCTTCAAACGCCAGGCTTAAACCTTTTCTCTTGACTCAACATTCCCACACCCCTCCTCTTCAATTCATCTCGCGCATCCGGCGCCCCTGTCGTATAGTTATAGGTTGAGTTTGTCGGCAAGACCTCAAACTGAACAGTCGAGTTCCCTTCTCTGTACTCGCTCTTCTTCGTTCCTTCTGTCAGATACTCCTTTTCAGCTTTCTTGGATCCAGTCGCTATGTCCTTTCCATTGATTGCCCTTTCGAAGATCTCGAGAGCAGCCAGTGGTTGGTAGAAAGGCACTTCATGCCCGGATTCGTAAATACGGACGAATGAAAACTTCCCGGCTTGCTTGACTTGGCCGTGGACTATGGAGTCGCTAGTTGTGACATTCACATAGCCGGCGCAATCAAAGCGTGGAGCTTTGACTTCTTCCGAGACGACTTCTCCTCCTAGCCAATTGCAACTACCATAGCTGTCAGTCCAGCTCAGAGAAGTCTTATAGATACCGAAACGTACTTGTAGTCTGCGTCACCGGCATATAACATAACAGTAACACCTTGTTCGACTAACTTCCTCAGCGCGCTTACCGTTCCATACTCACGGTTGTCATCGCCCGTTGCAGTGAAAGCTTCATAGACAGCCTCTGAGCTTTCGGAGAAGTTCTGGTATGCACCGATGGCAGCTTGGACATTTGGCGTGTTCAGATAGGAGACATAGAAACTATATGGGAATGGATCTGGAGTAAGTTCTCGCATATCGTATTCGTCTCTGCCCAAATAGTTGTCGTAAACGGATTCCACAAGGTTGGCACAAAAGCTATCCTATAAAAATTCAGTTCCGAAATTCATTTGAAATTCATTTTGGTTCCGAGATACTTACAGCAACTGCGCAGATCTCATCGATTCCTCTAGCAGCACAGTCCTTGATTTGATCAACGCAATTGCCAGGTCCATACAGGTTGTTGTAAAATTGTGCTTGGACACTGGCATTGAAGGGAGAATAGTCGTAAGTATTTCCAGGATACACACTACAGGTCGAGTTAGACTCAGCTATTCAAGATGTCATATTCTCCTTCAAGAATGAGCACTTACGTAAAGTTGTAATAAGCTTGATACTGAATCAGCGGATCATACCATCCATTTCTGAATACACGTTAGTCTCATTGTGTAGTTACAGCTGTGCTGCCGATCATCTAAGCCTCAGTTCTAGAGTCTCGTAAAGATCCACGTACCCAATCAAGACAGTCTCTAATGAAATCTTATGAGCACCAGGAACATTCTTCAGATTTTGTGTCTCAATATATTCGTTGAATATCGGGCCATAGTGACCGCCATAACTTTCACTCGAGAAGTGAAAGCCATGTCTCGAGTATTGAGGGAAAGCACCCATGAACCCCTGCAGTGTCTTCCAGAAGTTGGGTGCAGCATTACCGGTTGTGTTTGCAGTCAAAGTCAGGTTGGGGTAGCTGTAAGTACCACAAGTCCCGATGTCTTGTGCATAATCAGGGCAGGTGGCATCTGGAAGTGCAATGATTTGGTCCCTGTGTAAGTGGTTAGATCAAAAACCCATTTCAAGCAATGGGTCACTTACGAGTCGACGTAGCCATTAACAGGAATGCTGTACGAAAAACCAGTCTAACAATCATTAGGATCTGGGTCCTATAAGACAAAGTCCGGCAACCTACTTGTGTTGGCTGGTCGATGTAAAGCATATTGCTGACATTGCTCCACGAATATGGATTATTATAGACATTGCCGTCAATGTCCACCCCACAAGGCCCATTCTCTTGAAACAAACCGATCATTGAGGACGATCCTGGCCCTCCATTAATCCATACCGTTAGCGGCGCCTCGGACGGATCCGTATTTCGTGACTCGAAAAACCAGAAGAAAATATGCTCATTTTCTGCGACATCGACATATCCAGAGTAGCTTTTCACATTCGGATCAAGCTCGCAGGTTCCACTCGGAACTTCTTTATATCGAACTGGTATTCCGAGATATCCAGTAGCATTGAGCAGATCCGTGGGAGCTGGCACGAATTGCGCAAATGATAATGAAGCTGAAAAAAGCAATAAGGAAACTCTGGAGAAAATCATTGTAGCATAAACAACGATCTAAGTGATACTGATAATATAAAATGAGAGGATCGCCTACCGTTATATATTTCCAAAGCTTCGACAGGTGGGATGCAGTAAACAGCTCAAGCTTTCGAGCAAGCTTTCTTCCTGCAGATCAATTTACGATGCCTTCTTCTTCTGCACTAGCACTGCTATCCCAGGAAGGCTGCTAACAGTACTACTGCTATGTGTATCAGGAGATATATATGTCATAGTACATGCTTCTGTTGTCTTGATATCTAGAGTCAGGCGAGCCTAGCTAGAACAGGCAGTTGGTACCACGGTGGGGCTGGAAGGGTGACGAGCATGGCATTCAGTAAGATAAGAAAGGCTAGGCTAGGTAGATTTACTTATCGCTTGCGGTGCGTCTTAATAATAGCTGATAGCGGTGACGGGTAGCTATGTGTAGGAGAGAATAAGGCGACTAGGAATCAAATTATTAGACGGCTACATGTAACATAAACGAACAGAAAATTGCCCTTTATGCCTTATCCAATCCGTACAAACTACAAACCAAGATCCCAGACGAATTGCTACAAATGCTAGAATGGGAGAAATCAGATTAATAGAGAGACTAAAGGCAAGATGGTCTCTATGTATCACATCACTGTCTTTCTGATATCTGCCTCCTCGAAGAGATAGATGCCCTGACTTGAACTACAAAACAAGCACTCCTTGATCTGAAGAATCTTTCTCTCTCAAGGTCCTAAGCAATAGTACAACGTTCAAATACGTAAGAGACTCGTATAAGTTATGTCATTACAGTAAAGAAGCCAATCAAAAATGAAGCTAGGCAACAAGGACATATCAACATATCCAATTTGGCACTTGCAGATTTAATTTGTGTATATCCAATCATTGTGACGCGTTCGATGACACTTTAGATAAAGAGGTTCTTCCTCCATCAAAGGTGCAGGATATTTTGAATCAGATATCACAATGACGCAAAATGTAATCTGAAACAAATCTATAAATATATTGACTTCGTTGAATGGCTGTGGACTACAAGTGAACAGGAGCGGAATAAAGGTTGAAAAGACAAACAGAGGTGAACATCAAATACTTGACATACAAACTGGAGAACTAAACATGACAATGAAAATTTGCGCTTGATATTCATAGGGGTTTGAAATGCTTTCTCCAGTAGCACATATGTAGTCTTTCGTGCTCGACGCCTCAAACTTCAGGTCACCAACTCTAAACCTCAACTTGCTGCCTACGACCAGAGCACATTCTTCACCACTGGCAATGATCGCATTCGGAGAAACCTCTAGCTAAACCTCTCCAAACCGGTGCGATGTCAGAAGACGAAAGATACCGGACATCGACCCAATATCGTTTATGGTCCTATACCCCGCAGTCCCTCCTCGCGCTGCGTTCAACCACGAACCAAATCGCCGCCGACCGCGTTCGCGATGCCGTCCGACGTCTGCGAGAAGCTCGAGCTGCATCTTCGGCTGACACGAGCGAAGTTGAGAATGGTCGGTCTATCAGCACAATCCCAATAGAGGGAGAGGTGGACTGTTTGACAGTCGAGGAGGAGCTTAAGCTCGTGGCGTTCTATTGTAGGCAGACGATTCAACTTGGGGATCATCTGAAGGTCCCTACCGACGTCAAGGTATACATTTCCTAGATTTTACTTCTTATTTCATGTACACAAGGACAATTGGACTGATCAGACTGGTACAGGCTACAGCAATCCAGTACATGAAGCGCTTCTATATCACCAATTCCCTCATGACCTACCACCCCACCGATATCCTCAAAACCGCCCTCTTCTTCGCCACCAAAACCGAAAATCACTATTTCCGCCTGACAAAATTCGCCGATGCGATTGGACAGACGAAGCCAGAGGATGTGCTTGCGTCCGAGTTTCTGCTCACCCAAGGGCTACGGTTTACATTCGATGTACGGCATCCCTTCCGGGCCTTGGAGGGAGCGATCATGGAACTGCAAGCCCTGTCTACTGGAAACATTCCTGCGTTACCTGGGGGAGGGCCGGTGACGGGGGATAAACCAAATCATATGGAGAGAAGGGTCAAGGAGGCACATGGAAAGGCGAGGGAATACCTAAAGACCAGCGCGTTGTTAACTGATGTCTATTTCCACTTCACACCAAGTCAAATCATGTTTGCAGCTTTGACTATTGCCGATCCAGAGTTGACGGAATGGTACATTAAAACTAAGCTCCCTGCCTCTACCGCAGGATATGTGCAAGGAAAGGTCTTGAGCACGGTGCAAAGCTGTGCGGAAATGCTAAGGACAGTCGAACCGGGCTCTGAGCCTTCTCCAGTGGAGAGAAAGGAGCTGCAAGCCTTGGCTAAAAAGCTAAAGAAGTGCAGAAATCCGGAGAAAATGGATTTAGTGGGTTTGCAACGAGCGAAGAGAGAAGGAGAGGAAGGTAATGATGACAAGATTGTGAAGAAGAGAAAACTGGAAAAAGAGAAAATTTCAGCGAATGATCTTTTTGGGCCAGAAATTAAAAGATGATCGGGACTCGTCACGAATTGGTCGTTTAGCAAGGCGTCTGGGCTCACGTTGCATATGGTTGGAGTCTGAATGTAAAAATACTTGGGATTATCAGTGTTCTAGTAATGATGTTTGCTTCAAAAAGCCAAATTATTTCTACTTTAAAGATATGTATGTGTATTTTCAGCCTTTCCCGTGAATACCTGTACTGAGACTGGCTATTCAACTAACGAATGGTGCTTTAAGATGATTGCAGGCACAGAAGCCTAAATCAAGGCGTATAATATCTATTAATCCAAGTTCACCGATGGGGACATCCATAAGCCACCTTGGATAGGAAAGAGATATCCTGAGAGAAGGATGAAGAAGCGTGGTCTCCCAACATGAAGTCAGACCTCAATTTCTCTATACCAATCTCCCAGCTGTCGTTGGGGGATGCAGATTAATTTTCCTTGGACCTTGCCCAAGGTAATTCATCGTCCTCCACGTTCGTGCAGGTGAAGTATCCAATCCCAGCTTCGTCAACTGACAGCATTGAGTTGTTCACACAAAGTGGTTGAACCGTCTTTTGCGCGAAGTCCTTCATGAACTTCAGGTCCTTCTCGATTTCCAATAGTTTCGGCTCTCCGAACACTTGACCCTGTGGTTTCGTAACTTCAAGATTCTTGATGACGGATCTTACTGGAAGATATGCGTCTCCACCCCTTTGAATGGTTCGATATACAGTTGCCCGAGTGCACTCTTTGGTCTGCTTAGAATTCTTGTTCGACTTCGCCACAGACCCAACAAACCAGTCTCTCCATTGCTGGACGACGGACCATGTATCAAATGTTGCCTTCGTCAAGGAGCTTAAGGAGACCTCAATATTCTCAACTTTGATCGAACTCACAAAGAGCGAACCCATGATTTGGATTTTCAACGCCCTAAGGTCGTCTATCTTGCTTACGATAATATCTCTGACTTGATGAGATAAGTCACCTGGGGCGAAGGATTCCCAAGGCCAAATGGGATGGTTTCCCACAATATGGAGGATTCCTTCCCTCAGAATTGGTGCCGCCTCTAGATAGACTGCTAGGCGAATCCAGCGAGGAGGATCATTCATGATGGCCTCAAAGAGACTCTTACCGAACTGAATCAGGGAATGATTGATGTGTGGTCGGACTAGGTGGATCGATCCATAAAGTCGAGCCACGTTGATCAGGTGCTCCGCCTGTCGAAGAGCGATATCAATAGCCTGCGTTTCTATGATTAGGGGCAGGTTGTAATAAGCACGGAAAAGATTGTCATAAGCGTGCAGTGTCTCCATGCTTGGAGCTTTTGGAAGGGCTTTCGTTGTAACGTTAGCTTCGAGGCTAGATCCGATGTCATTGCAGCCTTGCTGTTCGATAATAATTGGACTTTGATTGCGGTGCTGCTGCTCAATCTTGGGCTGGTCTTCGGCAGTAGAAGGATAGTTATTGAATGAAATTTCATCTCCTCCAAGCGCAGTCTTCTTGGCGGCACCAGTACAATCAGGGGCAGGAATGGTGCCACTCATGATGATATCCCCTGAAATAATTTCTGTCACTTTTTCAGCTTGGCTGCTCAGTTCTTCTAATTCAGCTGAGCTCGACATAGGGATAATCGGCACATCCATCCCTTCGATCACTTCCGAAGCCAACGGAGCGATCCTTTCCTCGGTCAATGTAGCAGGCGTAGGTGGTGTAATTTCTACTCCCCTCGTCACTTGCTCCGGCACTGGCAAAGGAATCTTTTCTGTTTCGATGGCGGGCTCTTGCGAGAGGCTTGAGAATAGAGTATTTTCCTTTCTATTGGTCACCTGCCCTAAGGCTGACGATGGAATCTCTTCTCTATTAGTAACAGGTTTCATAGCTGTGATGGAAGATGTAGCTGTAGTCTCGTTAGACTTTATAACAGGTTCAGCATGTGAATCCATACCGGCCACTACGTTATCATTTGGTGACATGGTATTTCCAGCTACTAAGGAAGTGGCATCTTCTACATGTGCAGACGGCTCTCTTGCTGAATTAGAAGCCAGAAGTTTCGGCTTCAGCTTCGGCTTCATTTGTTTGCGGAGTTTGAGATGTGTTAATGCCTATAAAGTTCAATCAGTATTTCTAGAAATAGAACAAACTCTCTCCGTGGTGCAGAATCTTGAGATGAATACTCACAGTTCTTTCAAGGACTTGTGCTTGATCATGAATATTAGGATCATAACTCAACTCGTATCGTGCCAACATGCCATATCGATTTCTAAAATTTGCAGCTTGCGCAGCGTCTGGCTCAAGAGCATCTATGTTGATACTCAAAGTCTTCTCAAACCACTGAGAAGCATGAGCTAGTACATTCGAATGGAGTTGATAATTGTAGACCTTCTCGGCCGCAAGCTGTATGACAACATCGGCTGTTTCAAAGCGTGGAAAGGATTTTCCGGGTATCATGATCCGTTTAAGAGATATTTGCGGCAGATTAGACAAAGAAGGTTCTTTGGGGGCATCATCACAGAGGTCGATGAAGTGTGGTCTCGGAGGAGGTGTTTGGATATCATCATTGCCTCTCTTTCCACCAGTCGTCTGAAAACCTTGAGCTGAAGTACCCATCTGTCTCTTGGCCTTTGGCGAGGAACCAGAGTCTTCATTTTGCTCCTTGATCTGAGCTCGTTTCTTTGGATTCGATGGTTCCAACATGATTGTTGGCATAGATGTCAGAAGATGATTTGTCGTCAGCTCGAGTTGGTCGAGATGTCGAATTGATCGTCTGATTGGAGAAATAAGACTTGAAGAGACTGTAAGGTTGTCGAACACGTCCCGAGTCAAGCGTCAAACTTATGGTGTGTAATTAATATCGACGAAGGAAATATTTGTAGTGTTTTGAGTTTGAGGCAAAATAGATGATTGAAAATGAGGTTGGTGCTGTCAGATTCGTTTCGAGGAGAGCAAACGCACTGAAGGCTTTACTAGGCAAGTAAGCTTCAAATAGAAAAAGGTAGAAAGAAGGACCACTAACATATCATCTATCGTCGTAATGAACTGGGAGAGCTTTTGTAGAGCAGTGAATGGTGACTAACGGTAAAGATGAAGAGCTTGAATTGCCTGGGCACTATTGAGTTGAGATATAACTGAGGTAGACCAAAATATATATGTAAGTATTGGGAAGGAAGAGGTAGGTATTCCTGTTCAAGTCATAAAGCTCGTATGGTCGTTGTGTTGTCGTTATGTTGCCTTGGCGAGAGTAAGACAGAAACTACGATATTGTATTCATGGTAGAGATCGAACAGGAAAAGTCAATGATTGCTACAATGTGAGTCATGAGCTAGACGAAAAGAATAAAACCAAAAAACAGGCTAGTAGGTAGGAAGACAAAAATTGAATAACGTGAGAAGGTGTATGTTGAATTCTTGTGAGAGTTGGGGCGAGCTAGAAAGGGGAAGTGATCTAAGCGAACCTTGCCAAGGAAGGAGTAAACAACAGTACTAGAAGACAAGTAGGGGAAAACCTGGGAATTGTAATAGCTATACTCCTCTTGTTGAATAAAAGGTGGATCTCTATCCCGCGTACTGCTTGCATGTAACGATTAAAGAAGAATGCTATAGCTTTCAAGCCAACTTTCTGCACGTCTAGATCTCTGGTAACATTGCTCCATACCCACCCACTCCCAAACACCGATATCTATTAAATACGGCCTTCAAGAGCTCTGGCGTACAGTAACTCAGTTTCGCTTGGACTTTTCGTCCTGAATACATACTTAAAGGACTGGTCATCACCCCGGCCCTCACTTCGCACTCAAAGAATGCGAACTTGCTTTGATGCATGAGTGTTAATAGTGGGTCGAGGACCTTCACTTTCCAGTAAGTATATCATTGACTTGGTGAATAGTCTTCAGTCAAATTTCCGAAAAGCTTTTAGGGAGCCGGGGATCCGCTCTGAACCGATCGCTATTCAAGGTATTTCGATGTGAGTTGGCGTATAGTGGGACCTTTCAAGTGAATATTTCCATTAAATGAATTTTTGCCGCTGTCAAGTATGCCAAATGCCGAGGAGTATGAAACATGTTTGGTACGCTCAACACAACAGCCATAGTACATGAAGATCAAGGTCTGAAAAGGTCAGAACTTTTGGTCAACAAATGGCATTCATCAAATACACAATACACATCTGATCATCTATAATACAATTTCCCTTCCACGAAATTCCACACCCATATCTCGGAAAGATATTTCCACCGTAACAATCCCTCGCATCTTCGTTGAAGGACCAAATTTGAGTTGTCTAGGAGGTACCAGTGAAGGTCACAGACGTCATGGCTTGGCCAGCAGAAGCTTTGTCAGTGGCAATATTGTTGGCAAGCTTGGTCTGCTCAGCGGCCAAACCAGAGCTAGAGCCTCCCTGAGCTGCGTCGATTTGGATACCGAGAACCTCGGCAGTGAGCTTAAGAACCTTGTTTGCAATCTTACCAGCCTGTTATAATCGTTAGTTGACTATATAAGCTAAAGGAGAGGGTTCTGATAGTCTAGAACGTACTTGAAGTGCGGTAGCGGCAGCGCCACTTGCAGCAGCAATTGCTGGGTTGAATGCCTGAACTTCCGCATTCTCGGCAACATCGTGGATACCCTTGACAACTGCCAAGTCGTTGGCGGTCACCTGGGAGAGGTCGCTGGGAAGTGCTGCGAAGAGAGCGTTGGCGTTTGCCTCAGCAGTTCCCGCAGTTCCTGATGAAATTTGGAAAGCAGAATATGCTGATGCGGTAAGAACATCGGCTCCAGTAGTTGCGCCTGTGAATATATTAATATCGCAGAGAGACACATATTGAAAAGTAGAGAAGGGAGGTACCTACCAGAAGTTACGGAAGTAGAGCCAGTGGCCGCAGCTGCAGAGACCGCCTCGACAGATGTAGTGGCCGCAGCGGTTGACTTCTTTGGCAAAGGAGAAGAAGCCGCTAGGGCGAAAAGGCCGAAGGCAATAATGGAGTTCGAGAATTGCATCTTGAAGAGTTGTTTGGTTTGGTGGCTTGAGGTTGGGTAAAAGTGAAGAATTGTAATATAGACAATAGAATTTTAAAACAGATCAACCGTTGGAAAGAATATGATTGAGTAAAATCTGAATGAGTGAAGGACTTGAAGACTGAAGAGCGCGGCTGAAGAAAAAAGACATGTTGATATGGGAAACGATGAGCTTATATTCAAGCTTCTCGAGATGCCAAGATTCGATCTTGAAGAAGAGATGGGTCCAGAAAGAGGAGGTACTGGTCGCATGAATGGTTTCGATTGGTTTTCCTGTCTCATCTCATCTTTTCTATACCGCCGACTCGTCCATTCTCATAAACCCTGGTCAGACTCTCCATTCGGAGAAACCATCGCCAGAAAGACCATCATAGCGAAGCTGGATAAGCGAAATAAGAAGCCTGAAAGACCAATACGACATGAGCACACTCCCCAAAAAGAGATGAGTAGTCGATCATACTGCTTCAGCTATGAGGATCGGGCTCCAGGTGCAAAAGGGTGACATTCCTTCCAACGTGATCGCCGCTAAATCTTGGTATCAGGCGGTGCTTGGGTGAGCTTGTATCGTCTCGGCGTGCTCGGCGCTCTCATTCGAGGAAGATCATGATGGGGTTTCAGCTTGTCGAGAGATGAGGCTGGACAGAGCGCAGGCAGGTTTCAAGACCTCTCATCGAAAGACTTGAAACTTGCGAGCTCCACAATTACAGTACACTGTAGCCGAGAGGTAAACACACAACAGTGGGCCTGCTAAATTAATGGCTGAGCTGCTGAGCTCATTTTCACTACCGATTCGGATGGATCCGAGTGCACGTTGCAGATTCGACGCATCCGGTCATGGTGAGTGGAGAGAGGTGGTGAGTTGAATCTACAACAAGGAAGATGTAAGCGAGTGGGGCCTAGAAAATAGCTTCATGGATTCAATCAAACCCATTTATAATTTTTTGGAAACGGTAGTTCGCGAATACACAGGCCTAGGGCCCTAGAATAGTACTGTATATACGAAGGTACAATAAATGCATAAAATAAAATCCAGTCGGTGATGAGAGGATCTTCCATGTAGCGCGGATCAGCTCGTATTTTCAGAAATAGCTGGGGTTCTCATCGAGGTCAAAGTGTCTACTGTAATCATCAGATGAGACAGTCATGACTAGCTTTGAGCTTCACTTGACTAAATTGTATCGCGAAATCCATTGAAATCACATTACGAAAGTAGTAACTATCCAAACCTATTCTACTTGTGTTCTCTATTCTATTTCATTGAAAAGCCTTGAAGGACTGCATTATTTACATATTTCTGCTCCAAGAACACCTCTGTAGTTCACCAAAACCACCACTCGCCGTGATTCATACCTCATTATTCATGAATGTCTTTTTTGGGAAACTTCTCAATCATACAGAGCCAGCTCCATGTCGTCTCCTCCCAGGGCATCGGCAACATCTACATCATCAATCTCCATGTCGTCCTCGCTACTTGAACCCTCAGAATCATCATGGTTCGATAAAACCCTGATTCTATTATTGTCCATAACCACTCTAGCTGTTTCTCCATCTTTGATAGCACCTCTGAGAATCAAGACTGCAAGTTTGTTCAAAACCTCGGTCTCGATGAGTCTGGCCAACGGTCTCGCACCATAACTTGGATGGTATCCAGCCGTTCCTAACCAGTCTCTGACAGCAGGAGAACAATCGATTTTGACATCTCTACCGTTGCTTGACAAGCGCTTTTGAATTTCTACCAGGCGCACATCCACAATCTTACGGATCTCGGTTTTAGACAAGCGATTGAAGATGATAGTCTCGCTAATACGATTCAGGAATTCAGGCAAGAAATAGTCTTCCAGAGCCTTCCTAACCATAGCTCTGGTTGTCTCGTCGATCTTGCCGTTGGCAGTGGTGGCGCGTTGGAGATATTCAGCACCGATGTTCGATGTCATAATGACGATACAGTTACGAGCATCGATGATACGTCCTTGGCCATCGGTAATCCGACCATCATCCATGAGTTGGAGAAGAATGGTAAGAACTTCTTTGGCAGCCTTCTCGACTTCATCGAAGAGCAGAATTGAAAATGGCTTTCTTCGAAGAGCTTCAGTGAGTTGTCCACCAGCGTCGTGTCCAACGTAGCCTGGTGGAGCACCAATCATGCGACTGACGGTATGGCGTTCTTGATACTCGGACATGTCGAGTCGAATCATGGCCTTCGGGTCATCGAAGAGGAATTCGGCAAGGGCCTTGGTAAGAAGCGTCTTACCGGTACCAGACGGACCACAGAAGAGGAAACTGGGAGGTTGATTCGGATTGGCCAAACCGGACCTTTGAAGACGGATCTTGTCGGAAACCGCCCTTACAGCTTCTCGTTGACCAATCACGATCTTTGAAAGTACTTTATCCATATGCAACAGCTTATCCTTTTCCGTGGTCTTGAGTCTTGTAACAGGAATTCCAGTAGCACGAGCGACGATTTCGTTGATTTGGTCCGGGCCGACAATATCGGTGATGAGTGATCCTCCAGAGTCTGGATTATTTGCACTCAGAGCCTGGTCAGCAGCCAACTTCTCCTTCTCCAGTTGCTTAATAAATGATTCTTGTTCCGGAATGGCGTAATATTGTAAGTCGGCAGCCTTTTGATCATCACCTGAGCGCATAGCCTCATCCTTCTTGACTCGAAGTTGGTCCAATTTAACTTTGGCTTCTTGAATCGACTTGCTTCGGTTCTTCTCGCTCTCATACTTCTCGCGAAGTGGTCGGAGTTCCTCTTCAACGTTACTAGCATCTGACTTAGCTTGAGCAAGTCGAGCCTTTGAAGCATCATCCTTTTCTCTTGACAAGGCGTGGATTTCGATCTTCAATTGCTGGAGTCTCCGATTGAGGTTGTCGAGAGCTTCTGGTAGGGATTCTCGTTCGGTTTTGACTGCCGCGGCAGCCTCATCGATGAGATCCACGGCTGAGTCAGGAAGTCGTCTTTGGGTGAGATATCGGGCAGCTAAAGTAGCTGCGGCAACGATGGCACCATCGGAGATTGTGATTCCGTGGTAGACTTCGTACTTCTCCTTGAGACCTCTAAGAATCGAAATGGTCTCTGGAATCGTAGGCTCCTTTACGAGAACTTGTTGGAAACGTCTCTCAAAGGCAGCATCTTTTTCGATGTATTTGCGGTACTCAGCCAGGGTCGTAGCACCGATACAATGGAGTTGCCCTCTAGCTAGCATGGGTTTAAGCAGATTGGCGGCATCCATACCTCCCTCTCCGCTAGATCCAGCACCCATAAGAAGATGCATCTCATCAACAAAGAGAACAATAAATTCCTTCGATTGCTCAATCTCGTTCAAGAGACCCTTCATTCTCTCCTCAAACTCTCCTCTGTACTTGCTACCAGCGACCAAAGATCCAACATCTAGAGAGAGTAGTTTACACGCAGCAAGATTGTCTGGGACATCGTTGTTGACAATGCGTTGCGCTAAACCCTCGACCACAGTAGTCTTTCCTACACCCGGCTCTCCGATTAAGACTGGGTTGTTCTTCGTTCGCCTCGAGAGAATTCTGACCACTCTTCGAATCTCCTCCTCTCGACCAATGACTGGGTCAATCTTTCCCTCTCGTGCCATTGCCGTCATATCTATCGTAAACTTCTTTAGATTCTCAAACTCTTCTTCCGTATCGGCCGTCTTCGAGTCCACCCTGCGGGTTCCACGAATTTGCTGGACAGCATCTTGCAGCACCTTGACATTTGGGATATTACCCTCCTTCAGCGCAGATTGACAGGAAGTATCCTCAGACAAGGCAATGATCAAGTGATCAACTGCGATGAAGGAGTCCTTTTGCGTCTTTTGTAGGTCGTTGGCTTGCCTCAGGACTTTGGTGAACGAGGGTGCCATGGAAATCTGGTCTGGGGGAGGTGTTTGACTTGGTAATCGTACGAGGGCCCGGTTGAGTGCCCGTTGGAAGGCTTGTGGGTCGCCATGAGCACGTTCGACGACTTGACGGAATAGAGACTGCGAGGCAGAACCATGAGAGGCATTTACAGT
Organism: Ploettnerulaceae sp. D365; assembly: GCA_003988805.1. NCBI lineage: Eukaryota > Fungi > Ascomycota > Leotiomycetes > Helotiales > Ploettnerulaceae > Ploettnerulaceae sp. D365. The sequence goes on from QYAL01000009.1 coordinate 408,590, forward strand.
TGCTTGCTGGTCCTTAGACTCGTCGATAGGGGGGTCAAGCAGACTCGAGGCGAGATGGAGGGGTAGGAGTTGGGGGTGGGCATAGGACTCTGCGATTGCCATGGCATCTGAAAGCGCCTTGCTCGCCCTATCGGTGAAATTCATATTAGAGGTCGACATCTTGTCGATTCGATCAGGTTGTGATCAGTGTTCTTCGTTGTAAGGTTCGTTTGTGACTTGGTAAATGGTAGAATGTCGGGTGTCTTCGATGATATATGTGTTATACCCTTGTTGTTTTGTTGGTCAACCAAAATGTTGAACTGCGTTCATGTGCTTGAATGATTGACAGGAAGGAAGGATAAAGGCGAGCAAAATATATGCACTGTCAAAGCCATGCAAAGTGACGAGATGTGACGAGCAGAATCTGGTGTCATCTCGAAACATCGAATCAGGTCTCCCTCGAGTCCAAGTTACTAGGTAGATGGGACTGGAACATGCTAGAGCCTTTCTCTCTGGTGGGGACGAAGCTCCAGGTTTTGATTGGCCAGATCTCGGAGCTCCGACAGCCTTGTCATGTGCGCATCCATCAAAGTCACGTCAGCCTCAGGTTACTCGACCTGAGAGTACCGTTAAGAAAAGGGCGCTAAGCTTAGAAAGTCGTCAAGAAGATCAGAAGTCTTGAATAGACGGACACCTGTTGCGCTGCCCACACCACGCGATGAAGGCCCCTCGAATGAACCCCGGGGAACTGGCACGACGAGCCCAACAAGCAACAGAATCCCTCGCATCTCTACAAGTTACAAAAAAGGCGGAAAGTGCAGCACGAAAAGCCCACCCCGTGTTGAAAAAACGGACAGCACGACCAGAACATGGGCAACGAATCTTTGTGTACAACCACCTTCAGAAAAACCATGTTGTGTACTCGCTCACAAAGGCCATGAATGTACTATACCTCTTTGGGAGACCCTTGAGTTCGACGACGCTGACCCAATTGATAGAACAATGCCGCTATATCCCAACTTCCTTTTAATGGCAAGAAATCTGTCCCAGCAGCTCTCCGCAAAGATCTCTGGCATCCCTTGGCCCAAATCACATTCCCAGAAGGATCCGGAGAGATTGGTCTTTCTGCATTCCAGAAGCTACGGGAGTATAGGAAACGACACGAACTGGAATGGGGCGATGAGATATGGTGGGATGAGAATGGAGGCGAGGAGAAAAAGGGTGCTCCGAGGAGGATTAAGGATAGAAATAGGATGATATGTGACCAGAAAGCGAATAGTGTGGCTGACATTGCGGCTGTATTGAGTCGATTGGAGGCGCCTGGCAATGAGGGATACATGGTTCCTGAGGAGAGCGCCGCTGGTAAAGCGGAAGAAGGCGAAAAAGGTTACAAGCTACATACGCCCAAGGATTTGCCAAACATCGGCTTGAAAGGAGAAGGCTCTGGAATCCAAGTCCAGGTCCTCTGGAGTCATCTACAGGATGCGGAGTTTGCTGAAACCTGGGGAAAGAATGTCGAGCATGGGATGTTGCCTCTACCAACTGTAGAGATTCCACCGTGGCTAGCGGAGAAGCAAAGACGAGCAAGGGAAAGGGAGGAGCTCGAGAGCGGATCGGCGGAAATGGACATGACGGAAGAGGCAAGAGAGAGAGGAGAGGAGCAGCAGGGAAAATGGGAAGCCATGTCTCCTTCAGAAAAAGAAGCTCTAAAGCAACAGCACCGAGCTGAGCGAGACGAGCGGAACCGTGCCTTCAAGGAGTTGCCGGAGGAGGAAAAGTCGGCTATCAGACAGCAGCAGCAAGCCTACAAAGCGGAGAAGAAAGCCTTGGCGGAGAACCAAGCGAGGGAGCTCGAAGCTACCCTGGCGAGAGAAAAGCAGCTCGAGAAAGAGGAGAAACGTAGGCAGTATGTGGCTATGAGGGTCGAGGCGACGGCGAAGTGGGAGGCATTATCAGAGGAGGAAAAGCAGACGGCGAGAGAGGAAGCTAAGGAAAGGAAGTTGAGGAACATCCAGGAACACTTTGCTCAGGAGAAGGCGGTTCGCGGGCTTTGGAACCAATCTCCAAAGGCGACGAAGGCTGAGAAGATGGCGTTGTAAATATAGATAGATGTAAATTGGGGTAAACGGCTCTTTGTGTACAACAAAATGTAATCTGTATGGATGCTTGGAAATAACATTTTTTGGGTCTCCTCATTGGAGCCAAGAAACTACAGCATACTAGTGATCCAATTGATACTGTACGACAAAATCCATCGCATTTATACATCTCAGGGAAAAGGGCCCCCAAGTTCTGGCGGCACCCAGCTGAACGCACTCAAATTCCAAGATCCGTTTCCTTCCTTGTTTATCGACACACCGAAAGGCAAACCATATGGCCGCTAAACCTTGATAGCAAAGGACTTCAAATACTCATAATCCTTCAAATTAGCCTCGACACACGCCCTAATGACCTTTGCGCCCTCCTCGCCATACTTCTCCTTCCACTCAGCATCTTCAGCTTCCACGGTCTTCGACTTCTTTTTCTTCCACGCAAACATTAGCATCTTGCTGCCGCTCCCTAAATATACAACTTGGATAGAGAGAAATTTTTTGGGGGGGGGGGGTATGGGGAAAAAGACTCACATGGGCCGCGCTTCTCGGCTTTAAGGACGTACTGTTGATAGCATCGTCGTGAAAGCCCTTCCACTTTTCAAATGCATCTCTCGCTCTCTGGTGATCTTCCTCCGTGTCCCAACTCAACATCTCAGGAGTATAATCGATACCTACTTCCTTGCAATAGGCGCTGACAATACCCTCTGGATTATCTAGTAAATCGTCGGCGTCAATGACCGTGATGCTCACTTCTCCGTTTGTCAGGTCGCCATGCTTGTCGGCGTGGGCTGGCCCAACTTGTTTCTCGGTGACCAGGAAATCGAAGACGCGGCGTAACTCGTCATACCCGGCTTCTGAGGGCATGAAGTTGTAGAATCCGGTTACTGAGTCGAGGGGAGGGATGGTGCAGCGGTAGTAAGAGGGAATGCTGTGACGAGGGTGGCGGATGAGAAAGGTGAAGTGGAACTGCTTTAAGATCTCTGCCGGAACGACGGTCGGGTTTCCTGGTTCAGCGGCGGTTGGGTAGGGGTATGGAGCGTTGCGGTAGCCATTAATGTGGCCATTGATATGGCTGGGTTCATTGATGCCATTGTCTGCGCCGATGACTTCCCCATTGACCTTAGCATTGGTCTCTCCATTTGTTCCTACGCCCTTTTTGATTTTTTTTCCACCCAGAGATGAAGCAATGGTGGCTAGTTTACCCTCAGGGGGTACAAGATAGTGAGTGATATCCTTGATGAAGAGCCGTTTCCCCTATGACTTATAAGTTCCCACGTGTAGCTGGCTGCAGGGGGCAGAGTGTGAATGTGGCAAGCAAGGAAGGTAGTATGGGTACGCGTGAAGTCTTTGGTAACATTATAATATTCTTATCCACCATTCAAATAACAACGTATGTAAACTGAAATATATAGAAATGTGTGAGTGGTACAGCGTGCTGGGGGAGGCAAAAGGGCCTCTCACCCACGCCTCTAAAAGCACTTGCCTGAAGCTTCGGGAGTATAATAACGTGTGGCCGTAGTGTCTCCGCCCCGGATATATAGATGATAGAAAGAAATTAAACAAGTCGAACCTCTTTGCTCTCTCTCTCAATCCTCTCGAATATGGTCTTGAATGTGCTCTTCTCAAATCCGCTCTCCTCGCGAGCTTTCTCATCGTCTTCGTATCTCGTGCTCAGGCGTTCCGGGCCAAAATAAAAGGCATCGCCGAATGGCTCGTGTATACAGGTGAGGATGTCTGGACGGGTCATGAAGACCTACAAGACATATTAGTTACTGCATGGGGCCAATTGGGTTGAAGGGAAGTACTGACCCTTTCGAATGCAGTGCTGCAAGCCCTAGGATGGGTAGCCACGAAGATTGGTTTGGTAGACATGACTGCTGGATTGATCCAAGAAAAGTTCGGGTTACCTCAGGTCAATTGGCCGTTTTCAGGGCAATCTCGACTTGTGTTGATATATGTTTTGTCACTTAACAAATTCAACGTAAATAGCAACAAGATTTGATGCTTGTTGGAGAGAAGTACGGCTGGGGGAATGGATAAGTTTAAATAAAATAAGAGCGATCCAATAATCGACCATCTACCAGCAGGTTGCAAGACTAATGCACTAGCACGAACAGCTTGATAGGTAGTCTGGGACTCGAGAACTCAGAAGAATTGACAAGTGGAATTTGAAAACGGCACGTTGAAAGCCTCTGACCAAACACTGGGCTGGTACGATAATTCTATTTTGCGTTTGGGCAAGGATTGGATTCTACACCAATACCAATGTCGTCACGTCAAACGAGATCTGTCCTTGGTTGGCCGAGGGCGAGGGCGTGGTTGAGGATGTGGGTTTGTGGGTTTGTGGGTTGTGGGTGTTAGAGTAGTCCAGTAGTGTCGAAGGGGTTTGTGAGAAGAAGGACGGGTACGACGTCAGAGGGGAGGAAATAGTATGAAGGGTACTTCGTTCTACTGTACTGTACAGTAGTTAGAAGGAGGGGGACGGGGCAGGGCGGGGGGAGGAAAACTCTGAGGTTTGGTTCGGCTTCGGCCCCTCCTTCGCCTATTGCATGGGGCTGCAGGAGCGTTGATCGTAACACCACATACGAGTAAGACACCGTACAACATCCTAACGATGTTGGTACAATGGAAAATGCAGCATAGTACAGTACCATTGTGTCGTAGTAATGTAGAGAGGATGCTATGGGGTTCCTGCGTTTCGTGGGTACGGAGTAGATGTACCTCGGTACGTACAGTACCTCTCGCTTGCTTTGCTAGGCTTCTACAAGAGAAATTCTTATATAAAGGGAAACATGAGCTGGGCTGCCAGAATAGGTGAATGACTTCGCTGAAGGTGTTTATAGGATCATGCTCCGATATCGTGAATTCAAATGTATACACGAGGACGATGAAATGTGATTTGGGTAGGCTTAGGTGATTAGACGGTTGGGTTATGGCTATATATGGGCGACAGCGAAGGACAAGACGCATGTAATAAAAAAAAATAGTAATGAGATGGGTGTATGAGTAGGATGAGACGAGGTAAGAATGGAAAAAGAGGAAGGAAAAACACATAACATAAGTAAGGTCCTTTACCATTCTCTTCCTCTCTTTCTCCTGTTCTTGTTATTCCAGATACATTCAGCCGCCACTGTCGCTGTCTCTGTCGATGTCGCTTTTACCACTCCCGTTACGATACCGTTATGTCAATCTGCCGCAGTATATCCACATCCACATCCACCTCTACCTCCACCTACAGTACCCATGCTTCTAAACTGCTTCTCGAAGACCAAGCAGGCCGGCAAAACAATTGTTCTTGAGGTTGGTGGTCCGAGATGAAGGAACCAGGAGCATTTGGGTAGTGGGTATGCCGTGCACCTTGGGGGCTTGGCACTACGTTTAATTGAACACCCATATCAGACCAGGGCGAGCCAAGTCCTTAACACCAGCAGGCAACCGCGAAGGGCACCGAGGGGGCAAGGAGGACCAAGCGCGAAGGTATTAAAGCACTGAACTTGTTCCTACAAATTCCATAGCCTTGGGACAATTCCAAGGCCAACTTAATAAGTCAATTAGGCTCAGCCTTGCCGGAATGTCCTGGATGTTGTCAAACTCAGCCTCATCCTCAGCCATCCTCACACAGCCACACTCAGCCTTAATAATGATCCATCACGTGGATCGATACATCCGGGTCGTCATCGTACCTACACGCAGCCCGCCGAGATCGCAGGCTTGGTGGAGTTTTACCGAGAAAGCAGCCAATCTTGAGCAGCCGTTGCTGCATAATTACTCACAACGTGCACATTTTGCCCCCCTTTCTAGGCTTGGGAGGCTTGGCGCTGATCCTCTTCGAGAACAGGCTCGTCATAGCCCCTCCACTTCCACCCCTCTCATCCGCTCCACTCCACTCCATTCTACTCCACTCCGATCCACTCCGATCCATTCCACTCCACTCCACTCCACTCTCCTTCTCTTTTCTTCTCCCATCTGAGTACGAAGTACTTGTAATCTGTTGTACCATCTGTATCTCTCTTCCTCTCCTCCTCCTCCTCCTCCTCCTCCTCCTCCTCCCCTCCTCCTCCCTCTTCCGCTCCTCTCCCCCAGTACCTCTTGACCTCCGCTGTTCTTTGCTTCCTCACGTGCGTCCTCGTCCTCTTTCTCTTCCCCTGACAGTGCTCTCTTCTTACCTCTCGCACCCGACTCGTCGAGAACGCCACACTGTATAATTTAGACAAACTACTGGGTCTGCAGTAGTGTGTGCCACTATCTGCACGCCAAACTTGCCGGAGGGAGGGGCAACCTAGCTCGCGGATGAGTAATTGCTCATGCTGGTCAGAGCATCCCAATAATAATAATAAAACAGTACAGACGAAATCTCATACGAAGAAAGGGTCTCCCGTATCCGTTGTATGCCCACTGCCCACTGCCCACTGCCTGCCCAGTGCAAGGCGCATTCGCATTTGCATGCACTTCATCTACATATATGCATCCGCATCCACATCCCACGTCCACATCCACATCCACATTCATACTTATCTTTCATTACTTGAAGCCATAAGAGGATCCAAGGAAGCATCCAAGCGTTAACGCTGTCTGTCTGATACAGGACGTCACGTTCCATTATTTCTCCATATAGCTAGAGCCACTTCGGAGGAAACTAAAACTGTAACTCCGTATTTACATTGCATTACTCTCTTCCCAACCCTCTCTTCACCATACTTCGTAACGCTCGCCGCCACCGCCAGCTTACCCATTAAGATCCAAGGGCGTCTTGTCTAAATCTGTGGATACCCCGGAAATGTTAGGAGCCTGAATTTTGCGTTTTAAAAGAAACAAGCGATCTTACTCATTGTTGATATCGCCTGCGCCATAACCCTGTACATCTGCTTCGTGAGCGAAATACCAGCCCCTCACTCTCTGCGCCAAAATATACCTGACCGCCGACGCCATGTTTGGCCACAGCTCCATGCCAATGGCAATGGCATCTTCGAATACTAGCACTGGGCAATCATCGCCCGAACCTTTAGATGTTGACGACGATTCAAGTCAGGCGGCGCAATGGCCGCAAGACCAAACCTCGCCGAACCCGACCTCCCAACAACAGCGAGTTTCTGCACCTCTTCAGAAGCGACGAAGGGTGACCCGTGCCTGCGATGAGTGCAGGAGAAAGGTTTGCGACCCCTGTGCTCTATATATCCAATGATTCTAGCGATTGTTTTGTTGAATCGCATTGTCGCATCTCACTAAATCTCGGTAGAAAATCAAATGCGATGGCAAGCAGCCGTGCACCCATTGTACTGTATATAGCTATGGTATACCTCCCGAAATAGTATCGTGGAACCTGTGCTAAAAGATACAACAGACTGTACATATGATCAGCCTTCAAACAGACGACGAAATCCGGCGCCACAATACATCGAGGCATTAGAAACTCGCCTGCAGCGAGCCGAGACTTTACTCCGATCAGTATTACCGAATGTTGATCTCAACGACCCGAATATCGACGCCGTCATCCTTCAACGCCGACAAATTGGCCTTGACAAAGACCGCAAAGCAGCCCAGCCAGGGAAATCCGGCAATATATCTGACGATTCTGATCACGATGCACAGCTACGCTCAATGATAGAATCTACCGGACAACTCGACTTGGATGAGAGTGGGCATTGGGATTTTCATGGGGGATCATCTGGTACTGTCTTTGTCAGGCGAATGCGAGAGCAGTTTGGTGGTCTTTTAGGAGGGAAAGACCAGAATGCACCGATATTTCCAAGGGTACCTAGGCCAGCTGTTGTAGCAAATTTCGACTCCCCTAAGTCCATGACAGATAGCCCCCTCGATAGTGGTCTGCCGAACACGATGGACCTTCCATCCCGAGAAATTGCAAAGGCCCTGTGTGAGGACTCACTCAACTGCGCATGCGTTCTGCTACGCTTTGTTCATCAACCAAGCTTCTATGAAATGTTCGATAGGATTTATGATGTACCCCCGGATAACTTTGGCGATTCGGAAAACAAATTCTTACCTCTTTTATATATGGTCCTAGCCTTGGGATGTCTGTTCCATACCGAGCAGGGCCAATACCCAGATGACCAAAACACCTACAAGAATGGGATTGACCAAGGGTAAGTCTTGAATCTTTTCTTCAAATGATGTTGACTTTCGTGCTCCTTAAAGCTGTTCTAGACACGGTACCAGTTGCTGCCGGTACCTGTTGGAAAGCAGAGCTTGCGTAACTGGATCTACGGTGATTACAGGACCACCCTTTCCCCGCCCCTCCTTTCCACCTCACCCCTACGTTGCGAACAGAAGACTAATTTGTTTATAGATTAAAATACTATCGAGCTGCCCGGAGCATCATCGAAATTACAGACTGTCGTGATATCACATCCTTACAAGCAGTTATTTTCATGACACTATTTCTCCAGTCGTCGTCAAATTTAAGTACCTGCTACTCCTACATTGGAATCGCACTAAGATCCGCACTTCGTATGGGCCTTCATCGAAGTCTCGCTGGAAATTTTAATCCCATCGAGCGTGAGACCAGGCGTAGAGTCTTTTGGGTCATCCGAAAAATGGATACATACGTTTCTGCTCTGCTTGGATTTCCCCAAATGCTCAGCTACGATGACATCGACCAGGAACTACCAATTGAGGTAGATGATGATTACATTACTAAAGATGGTGTCATCGATATGCCACCAGGAAAGATTTCGCTGCTGATTGCTGCCTCTAATGCACACACACGACTAATGTCCACGCTTGCAAAAGTTATCAAGTACATATATCCAACTAAGGGTCTTGAACAGTCGCTTCAAGGCAGTACAAAATCATCTTATGTCATTAGTCATGCCAAAATTAGAGAGATCGAGCGCGACCTCGCGCAGTGGCTGGACAAATTGCCCATGTCGTTGAGGCCAGGAGGAGAAGGTTCGGCAGAAGTGCTTCGGTCAGTTTACTAGCATCTCTTGCCACGAAATATACACTAAAACTATCGAAAGTGTACAGCAACTGCTACGATTGTCCTACGCTCATGTCCAGATGATGCTATACAGACCTTTCCTACACTATGTATCAGCTAAAGGGTGTGCAGGCAAAACAATCGACGAAAGATCGTATGCTTGTGCTGCTGCTTGTGTTAGTGTATCGCGAAATATTGTCCATATTACGACCGAAATGAAACGACGCGGCCTGCTAGTCGGTGCCTACTGGTTTACGGTCCGTACCCCTCGAGTGCTCCTTGACCCCACCTCATCGAAAGAAGCTCTTTGTGGCCTAGTTCACATGCGGTAGTCTTTACTCTAAGCAGTCAGACTAACATTCATAGATGTACACTACATTCTTCGCAATTCTTTCGCTCGTATATTTCGTCCTCGAAAATCCCGATAAAGCAGGATCACCAGAGATTCTTGCTGATGCGAATGATGGAAAGGACGCTCTGAACGGCCTTGCCAAGAGAAGCCAGGCGGCTGATAGGTGTTCGGCTGCATTAAGGGTGAGTGGTTTTCATTCTTGAATCGACTTGGAATCTAACAATATTTGAAAGGGTCTCTTTGAGCAGTTACCCGAGAGACTGAAGGAGAACTATTCTACCGTCCAAGTGCAAAAGAAGAAACGTTCGGCCCCTTCGCCAAAACCTACTGGGCTTCGAACCGTACAAAGTTCTAGAGAGCCGCCTGAGCCTGTGATGGGGATATCAAGGGCGACTACTTTCCCCATGCAAGCCCCTGCTCAAGCACATAACTTGCAACGGACCTCTCTTGACAGCAACCGTTTTCAGACGAACACTATGTCGAATCCAAATCTCAGACAGAGCTTTTACGAACTGATGTCTCCATCAACAGATATGTCGCCCATAGGAACGCCCGAATCTAGTTCAACAAGCCACAGTCTGCCGCAATATAATATGCAGTCCCAATTTGTTGGCAATACTGCAGTTCCAGACCTCAGTGCTATGATGTTCCCCTCTGCCGACCCCTTTGCATATCCCAACCAACCTATGATGGAATTTGACAACATCAAGCAAGAGAATATGGGGATGATGGGCGGCTCCCCAGTTCCGCCGATTTACCTTTCTAATGGTGGTCCGGCCCGTGAATACGATGATCTCCAGGGACAGCTTTTCGGTCCACTGCCCCCGTATTTGACACAAACACCACACAATTACGATCTGCAGGGCCAGATCGGTGCAGAACATACGACGGGTGGACAGAACATGAACTACAACGCTGGCGTTCCAAGTAATGAGGAAATGAATTTCGATGGAATCTTTTCTGGTGATGGCGAAGATTGGAATAACATGCTTGCGGAGCAAAGGTATAGGTAATCTCACATTATCTTCCGGTCGTATCTGGTCCTGACAATAATGTGTTTATGATTGAATGATATACCTGGCATTATAGAGTGGTATTTTCCCCCCCTAGCAGGCAACGGAATGCTGTTGTCTGTGGGAGGCGTAGGCGTATTTATTATAGATTTTTGCAGAATGTAAATAGGCTTGGTGATTTGATTGATTGTAGAAATACTTGTCTAGTTTTCCAGTTGATGCGTGTGAGTACATACAATTTGTAGGAGAAACCTGGTTCAGTAGATGGGAGTTTGGCTGATCGGGAAGGCTGACAAAATTCACGTGAAACATTAAGTTCTTGGCAGCTGCAGCCTTAAGGCTACAGGCAAGCTCCCACCCCACGCTTTCGACAGGATCGACACACACCTTCTCTACGACGCCTTATCACACAAACCCATGAGTTAAAATGGCGAATATCCAAGTAGCTCCAGCTTCGCCCACGCAAAGTCGTGCCAAAAAGAGTCTTGTCGTCCATGGTATGAGAGAAACAAGTGTGTGGCTGGTTTGCATCTAACGTCTACCAGAGCAACCTAAATTTGACTTGGAATCATATCTGGCCAACTACAAAGGTGACCATTCCAGAAATACTTCTTTATCTGTGCCTAGAAGTTCTCTAACCTACAAATCCTAACAGGGCGAACAAGACTGGAACGCCTCCTCCTCATCGGTGTTTGCTCATCGGTTCTTGGGGTAGAAGCTCTAAAGGCAGCGGTTAAGGAAGCCAAACAAGGTAGCGACATCAGGCGATACCTGGATGCCCAGAACCATCTCGAAGTTATTGGACCACACGAGCCAGAAGCTATTAGGGATCTTGCGTGGATGAACAAAACCGACAAACTGAACAATGCCGAAACACAACGCTTGGAAGCCGAATTGAAAGGATACAAAAACAATCTCATTAAAGAGAGCATTCGGGTAAATAACTACCATATTGAAAGGCGGTTATAAAGTACTGAATACAAAGCAGATGGGAAATGAGGACCTAGGCAATCATTATCAAGCTATCGGCGAGCTCACGAAGGCCTTTGACGCATTTGGCCGCATGAGGCAAGATGTTAGCATGAACAAACACATTATTGATGTCAGCCGACACCTTATCGACGTAGCCATTGAACAAAAAAATTGGATTGCAGTCAGCTCCAACGTTACGAAGATTAAGCAGGTAATCACAGCGGCAGATACCGAAGATAAGTCTTTGCAGCCATATCTTTGTGCTGCCGAGGGGCTCTCAAACATGGACGCTGGAGATTACTATGCTGCTGCACTCCAATTTCTGCAGGCCGATGCTGGTATGGGTCTGGGCTGCAATACCGTTGTTAGCCCAAATGATATGGCGACCTATGGTGGTCTCTGTGCTCTTGCGACTATGGATCGCAATGAGCTACAGAAAAAAGTCCTGGAGAATTCTAACTTCCGCACATACCTCGAGCTTGAACCTCACATCCGACGAGCCATCTCCTTCTTCGTCAACAGCCGATATTCAGCTTGTCTGAGTATTCTAGAGGCCCATCACACTGATTATTGGCTAGATGTCCACCTTCAAAGACACGTAGACGAATTATACCATCTTGTTCGGAGCAAAAGCATTGTTCAGTACTTCATCCCATTCTCTTGTGTTACTCTTGACAGCTTGAATGCCGCTTTTGCAGCACCAGGCAAGACCGTCGAGAAGGAGTTATCTCTTATGATCACACGCAAAGAACTTGATGCACGAATTGATACTCAAAACCGAGTAGGTACTTGTCATTCTCTCACACGCAAAAAGCGCTAACCAGAAAGCTCCTGACTTCGGTACCCTCGACCCCCCGCTTATCACTACAAAGCTCAACGCTTAAGACCGCAAAGGAGTATGAACGCGAAGCCCGCCGCCGCATCCAACACATGAACATCCATGGCGCTGATTTGGATATCAAGGCAGTCAAAAGAGTAGTAAATATCTCTGGCGCTACGGATGACTTTTTTGGGGGTGGCTCTGGTGGTAGCGGTCGAGAACTGCGATCGGGTAGATCAACATGATCGCGAGTCGGGTAGATTAGAGGCGACTTAAATAGCATACCGTCACGAAATAATGCATAGAGGCGTTGTGGGCGAACAGGAAAGTTGGCATTTGAGATGGCTTTTTGGGTTCATCCTTAGTGTTTGGAGCGGAATTACAGACGATTGTTTGTCAGGAGCTTTCTTCAATATCTCGGGTAAAGAGATTTCAAGACAGCCCACAAGTTATTGTATCCTCATAGCAAGAAAAGATGTAACATGTGTTCTTGATAATGATGGGTCTGACCCCACCTGTCCCCATAACTATTGTATGCTACATGGGATGGGGATACCAACCAGCATTTCCTTCGTTGTCATTTCGAACATGCAGCACATCCCATTCTATATTGAAGGCCTTGCCACATGAAAATCTGGCACGGATACTGGTACCTCGTCCTAGGGTAAATAGGATAATGGCGAGTCACCGCTTCTTAGCGATAAGGGAGGGAGCTTTGGAAAGACAGCCTCGATCCTGTGACGGTGAAGTCTCGAGGACAGTTCTGGTCACTTGGCAGGTATTTTTGAAGAGGAAAGCATCCAGATGTAATTAATCCACGATTGACAATAATATCGGATAATAGGGAATGATGAAGGGGATAATAAGCTGTCACGATTGCGATGTATTAAAAAGCATATTAAAAAGGGGGTGAGTTAAACGATAAAATTAGAAGAGCATATATCAATAATGATAAATTGGCTAAGGCTGTTTATAGGCAATTTACCGACCATAACCTACATATTTCTGCGCGCTCATTCCCATCTCTTGAATCTCGTCAAACCTCTCCTCCAAATCAACATGAACGCGTAACTCCTTCTCCCCCAAAACCCTCCACGTGCCCCTCATCTCCTCCCAACCCAGGCCCACAACACCCGTCTCCTCCTCCAAGCCCACCAGATAAAGCTCCTTAGCCCAAGGACAAGCTCTCAGTGCTCGAAACCAGATGGCCTTCACCAGGCCCCTGAACTCCTGCGTGTGGCTACAGAAGAGGATATACAATTTCCACAGTCCGGCCGAGGACTTCGCGGTGGGAGATGAGAGGGCGTGCTCGAATGCGGCCTTTGCGGAGTGGATGGTGCCGTGCTGTAGTTCGTAGGTTATGCCGAAGAGACGGGAGGAGAGCGTGTCGTTTTGTGGGGCGAGGATTGTGCTGAGGAGGATGGAGCGTACGCGGTTTTCGACGCGGAGGCGGGATTCCGTCCAGGTGTATAGGGAGAGGAGGAGCGTGTTGTGTGGGAAGCTGGTGAGGAAGCTTGTGAGGTTGGAGCGGAGGATGGCTGGGCGGAAGGGGCCGATGGAAGTGTGGTGCACGAGGAGGCGGGCGGCGGATTGGAGGAGGAGTTCGTGGGCCGCTGCTGAGGAAGGATAAGTGCGGTGTTCGAGGGTGGTGGAGAGCGCGGTGTAGACTTGTAGGGCGGGCGATATGGAGCCTTGGAGCGGCGATTGTGGTTCGGTAGTTGGTGACGATGTGAAGTAGGTTAGGAGGGCGAGGCAGTCGGTGTATAATACAACGCTGGCGAATGCGCCTGAGGAAAGGAAGAAGTCGCGGGCGGAGCTAAGGTGTTGCTTTGCTCTGAGAAGAATAGTAGGAGAGGGGGTTATGGAGGGATCAGGTTTCCTATCTGCGATGCAGAGAAGGTGGTTCAGTGCGGACTCGTTGTGCGAATCCTCGAGACAGAGCCAGGTCCAGTTTCGCCAGAGGAGGATGGGATCGGTGCTCTTGTCACTCTCGGGCATTGAACTACTCATGTTCAATGCCGCGGAGAATACGGCCTCAGCTACGTCTTTGTTACCACGATACCATTCGATCATAGCGTATGCGTTGTAAAGTCGCAGGTTTGCAGGATGCTGCTTCAAGAGGCCTTTCGCGATCTTCTTGATCGTCGACGGTTCGTTGTGGAACTCGAATGCTAGATAGTACTCTGCGAGATCTTCTGTGAAGTAAGCTTGAGTGAGTTGCTTAAGAATGTTGCGAATCCAAGTGTAAGACACGGGACCGTCATCACCCATATATCGAGCATGGAATGGGGACTTCGGGGACGAGTTGCTTGTACTGGGTTTTCCGAAATAGTCTGGGAAGTTTAGTTGGCATGAATGGCTAACGAGAGAGAAGGGAATACACTCACAGTTTCCTGCAATTTCAGTGCCAAAAAGTAGCTCTGGTGAGGCTAAACAGTTCGGGAATGAGTTTTGTTGGAAGGATGGCATCCCCTCGTCCTCACTTGCGCGCTTGGTTTTGGTAAAGTACTGATCTGTCATCCAGGCTGGTCGACATTCGAGTAGTTCGTTTCGTACAAATGTGTCGTGTGCCCATTTTCGCGAAGTATTTGAGCCAAGGATAGCGATTGGTGGCAAGCGACAGAAAAGTAGAAATGCATCAATGCACAACTTGCGCAGATCATCAGCTTGAGTAGGCAATGTTATTAAAAAGTCCTCAGTATCAGAGAACATGATTACTCGATATGGGTCGTCCTCCACAACTTCGTCCATTGTGCGGGCTGGTTTGTGCGAACATTTCATTCTGGTTCTTTCAGCAGTAGCCCAAGTTTTGAAAATGTCGGAATTGTCAAGCAAATCGTCCATTTCATCAACAATAACACTAGGGATCTAAATTGGGTCAGTAAATCTTCCGGTAATGTTTCAACAAAATTAGCCGCCTACCTCTATATTGTTCTCATTTGCTACATAATGACTCCAACCCAAGGCGCCTTCTTCACCAACTCGGGCCACCTCGCTTTCCCAGAAATCCTTAAACGATTCCATAAGGTCCGTCTTGGAGAGAGAGTTCTTGGGAATATGGAAGTTCATCTCGAGTAGGCCCTGCCATATTGCAACTGCCAACTCCGTGTAGCCAGATTCCCGCATGAACAAAGTCAGCCTGAGAATAATATAAAGCAGTTGTTGGTAAAGAAGATCTGTTGCATCTTTCGTAGCCTTTTCAATAGCCCCTAACACAAGCTTAATTCGTCTAAGATGGATATCCCTAACGTCCTCATACCTGAAGGTCATGAAATTAGATTGCTTGAAGTTCAAGTAGCTTGCCCAGAGTAGAAGGCTGTCAATGTTCTCCTGAGAAATCTGCTCCCAGCGGTCTGATTGAGACTTCACCTCCCAGACTTTGGATCCCTCCGCCATGATGCCTAGTAACAGCTTCTCGCGGTCCTCTAAAGACTGCGATTTCTCCAAGGCCTTTTCATACATGTGGATTTTGATCTCAGCTGTGCTCTTGATCTCAGCAGTTGTGATCCGCCGACGTGCATCTCTTACTCCTAACAAGACATCTTGATGGTCAATTAAGTCCAACCATGCAGAGATGTCATGAGGAGATTGCTCCACTCTTCGGGAAAGTTCGACATTCTTCTGTCGAAGGGAAGCGTCCACCTTTATGACTCGACCAGCCTCAGAGCCTGATGACTCGCTCTCCGTAGCGTACTGGAGGAGCTCGTCTAACGGCTGATCTTTGGATTTTGTCTTGCTGTATATAGATCTATAGTCTCTTTGCTCCTCCTCAGAAGAGCTCTCGGGGTCAGCACCACGCTTGCGTTTCTTCCCTCTCCGGGTCCGCAAAGAGATGAAGTCTGACTCTGGCACCACAGCATCCTCAAGAATAGCCTCAGGGCGTATTTTGAGAAGCCTTGGCTTTAATTTCTCGATTTTGGAGAAAACGTATTTCTCCCTCGAGTTGGCTTTTGTTTTCCAATTGCTTAAGATAACCTCCTTGTTTTCCGGATAGTTCCGATCAATTTTGACATTCAAAGAGGCTCCTAAAACATATCCTGCTCCATGCCTGTAGAAAGGAGGAACACTGTATCGATGGACACTGCCGTAGACAAGATTATTAATGTCGCCTCTTCGGTCAATAATAAAAGTTTCTGGACAGTCGTTTTTCGGTGAGGCACGTGATGCTTTGACTTCTGTTTGTGTCCTTGCATGGCCCCTATCTCTACTCTCTGACCGATGCCTTCGGTGGGGTCGTCTTCTATCATCCTTCTGCTTGTGTTTAGAGAGAAGGTCATCTTCAGTTTCTGCTTTTGCTTTGGCCTCGACAGGGTATGCAGCTGGTGCAATCGGTTTCGGTCTGAAGGAACCAAATTTGGGTATGCTGTTGGCCTTAGGTTCCGACATCATAAGGAACTGAGTCCATTTCACTGTTATAACATCCTTGCAAGCTAGTCGCAATGGAAACCGATAATCTTCCTTACGAAGATAAGTTCTTCAAAACATTGTGGAGGTAATGAAATCCATGATCACGTGAATAAGTCCAAAACTTCAGCCTTGCGCTAACATGGCCTGCTTAGTCTATCCGAGAAAAAAGTGAGCATCGATAATTTTCGATAAGAGCGGCAGACATGCTATATTTGCTCACCAAACAATCACTTCGAGGCCGCGGAATGAAAATTTAAGATGGCGACCTCTTTGGCAGCTCAGCTGTCTGTGATAGCGGCAAATTCCGAAAGTTCTTTGAATCTCAAGGCGCAAAAAGCTAAACACTCAAAGTCTTTAATATTCGAACCGAGGGTAGCAGCAGCGCAGAGCTTCGATACAATATACACATTGTGCCACGAAGGATTTCAGGAACTATGTTTACTGGATGGTAGATTCCTGGAATTTCAGCGGGATATTTTCAGCGAACAAAGCCAGGAGGAGGAACGGACGCAAATGACTGCTACACAGAATTTAGAACTTGACAATCGGTTAGAATTATTTTTGGGATTGGTCGGGGGACGATTGAGATTGACGCCTGCAATTAAAGCTGTAGAATGGCTGATAAGAAGGTTCAAGTGAGTCTTGCTTGGAATTTTTCTATGAGCACAAATTGACAGTTTCTATAGGGTTCATGAACGAAATACTTCGTTTCTCCTCCAGACCTTTCTGCCGTACCACACCCTTCCAATATTTGCGACACTTTTATCTATTCTACCGGAGAGAATCACGCCGGAATACAAGTTTCTGCAGCCATACATCCGGTCTTTAACATCGCCTCCAAGACATACTATCGTACAAGTCGCAACGAACAACATCTCCTTCACGTCTGCTCTCAATACCTATACTCTACGGATATGTCAAGTAAGACAGAATTACCAGGCTCTCCTCGCATTCTGGGCAGGGATCATGACCGAAGCTGTGGCAGGCATGATGGACAAATCACGCTCGGGTCGCAAAGGTGTCCAACTACAAAATGAACAGGAAGTCGTTCTAAGGCTACTTCCGACACTAAATGAAGGCCTGGCGATGAAGAAGGTTCCAGATCTCCGTGTTGGGTGCTACATGATTCTTTCTATTATGGCCGCGAAAGGTGGACTGGATGATAGAATATTGACAGCTATGATGGAGGCTGTTGCTCTCGGATGGACAGAGGAAACTATGGTACCTGGTCTCATGTGCCTCTCTATTTTGGCGCAGCATCGCAGCCCGAAACAGGTCACGAAGAGACTCACAAAGGAGCTCTTGAAAATTCCTAACTTGCCCAAACTTCTCGTTGACCTCTCAAAACAGCGACGAGTTGACAGACTGGCAAATGGATTCTGCGTGGCTCTTATTGAACGAGTACGGAAACTCTCGGAGGTGTCTTGCCTTCCGATCATCCAACAGCTCCTTGAGTACCAGCTACTAAGCGATGCGCAGGCAACCGTGAGTATTAAAACACTCCTTCTTGCTGCTCATGAACTCAATCTAGACTCGGCTGCGCACCAAGATATACGATCACACCTTGCCTCACTTTTAGTCTCACTTACTCAGCTATCTGGGCATACAGGTTTCGTGATTCGAGGTGTACTGGAGGATACAGACATCGACATTGATGACTTAGAGTTAAAGCTACAAACCACACTTCGTGGCGTGGAAGCGTCACCGCCATCATTGTCAGAAGACGTAGTAATGGACAACTCAAATGTCACTTCTACAGACACTCCACACTTTTTGACACTCATTCAGGACCTCCCCAAGAAGACAGTCAACGAAACCTCATTTTTGGCCCACGCCTCATCACGCATATATCCTGATTTATGCAGAGCGTTCATTGCTTCCGCGAGCAATGCTGCAGATCTCGATACGTTCGATGAATTGCCTATCTTACGACGAGAATTCGCGCTGGAGGATACTATCTATCTTAGTTTCTATATGAGGACCTGGTGTGGGCCGTATCCAGTCAAAGCTCGAGCTTCGGCACTTCAAATGGCAACTCGTTGTATATCGAGCAGCAGCGTCGGCGCTATCGACCTCCAGGCAATTCTATCTTATGCGATTGTAGCGTTAGCTGATTCTGCAACGAAAGTGCGTCGTTCAGCGGCAGAATTCCTCATCGCTATAAACAAAGTATATCCTTCACTTTCGGAGTTAAAGAGTAAGAAGAACCACCCTCGATGCTGGGCTTCTGGCGATCTCTACGGAAATGGGCACGACAACGAGGACCTGAAGCTCGGGGCTGACACTGCATGCCGTTTCTTGAGCGAGATTATTGTTCCAACTCTAGAAGAATGCATACTCGATCGGAAGCACATCGAGTCTGTATTCGAAAAGTCCCTCAATGGTTCTCGGATTTCAGATGCTTCCAAGAAGCAAGACATTGGTCGCCCAGCACGCACGGCAATTCTGACATTTTTTGCTAGCCACGTAGTTCATACGCCCTTATTTGCAGTGAAACTGCGATTGCTTACTTGTCTTAACCAAGTCCGCAGTACTTCAGGCACATCGAGGACAAAATTCCTACTTCCCACCCTTAAACAATGGGTTACTTTATCTCCCGAAGAGGTTTTGAAGCATTGTCAAGATGAGCAAATAGATATTGCAGAATTCGACAGTCAGTCACTAGCGGTAGTGGCCGCGAACGATAAGGAGGGCATCCAATTTCTAGCTAATATCATCACTGGAGAAGTCACTCCTGGCCGGCCCGCAATTTTGGATGTAGTCTTCCAGCGCATACAAGCTATGTGGTCATCATTGAAAGGGGAAACTCGACTGAGTACTGCTCAGATGTTAATGGATGCAGCGCAAATCTTACCAGATGAAATTAACGGAATCAAGGAGTCAGCATCAATAGGCTCGGCAGATCTCCTGCGGAGAACACCTCTTTCAACAGAAATCCTATCTTCATTCCTTGACCAGCTTCCTACTTCTGCAATGTTGGCAGACAAACCACCTGCTACAAAGCGACGCAGAACGAGTCACGGAGAAGTGGCTCGAACCCCTCTCCAAGATTCGAAGCAACTCACAGCCGCCATAAAAAAAGTGACTTTCGTTTTGCAGCTTATCGACAGCTCTGTACCTAGCAGTCACCCCGAGCTGTTCAGAGGGCTCTTCAATGTTTTGGCCGAATTGCAGCACTTCAAGGCTCAGCTGTCGTCGGAGCTTGCTTATCTCCAAGGCCTGGTGCTGGGCAGCCTTCTCGCCATTTTAAAGGCACACAAGTCCAATTCTAGCCTAAAATTAGATCGTTCGGCTATCCGTGCTGATTTACTCGTCGACTGTGTGCAAAAGACGACAAGTCCACAAGTCCAAAACGCTGCGCTCCTCCTGATTGCATCACTTGCGGATGCCACTCCAGAACTTGTACTTCACAGCGTCATGCCGATTTTCACTTTCATGGGTAGCTCAGTGATGAAACAAAACGATGAGTACTCTGCACATGTCATCAGCCAAACTATTCGCGAGGTCATACCTCCTCTCATATCGTCTCTCCGCAAAGAAAAGGGCAACCCAGTCACGGGCGCAGCTGAGCTTCTATTGAGCTTCGTCGCAGCATATGAACATGTTCCTCCCCATCGACGCAAAGGTCTCTTTACGTCCTTAATTCAGACATTAGGTGCGGAAGAATTCTTGTTTGCGCTACTAGCAATGCTTGTGAACAAGTATGGCGCGACGGAAGCAACTAAAGCTTTTGCCTCTGAAGTGTCTGGGTCATTTGGGGTCGAGGTTCAACTTCAATCCGCCGTCAAGTACCTCGACTTAGTTGCTGATGTTTTAAAACCCAAACCGCTGTATTCCAACATTTTACTTGGTTCTAATGAAGATGGAGAATCGGATCCCGAAGAACTTGCCTTGAATGAATTAATCCTACTACCACATCTCCTATCTCAGAAGCGCCTCATTTCCCAGACAGGGAAACTATTGAACCGCGACGATATAGATGCTGCCAGAGTTCGAGATATATATTCGTCGCTCCTGGAAAACCTGCTGGCCTTAGCAGATAGCTTGAAGTGTCAAAAGCGCTTGCATAGTGCTTGTGGTGATGTCTTGGAGAGTCTGCTTGGCCTTCTTTCAACAAGCGAATTCGTGAAGTCTGTTGAAGGTCTACTTGACCGGCCCAACGAAGCACTCCGTCGCAAAGTTCTCAAGTCCTTGGAAGTGCGCATCGACCAGGAAAGCCCGTCCGATGGTGTCTCTCGCGTTGCAATGCTTGGATTTCTCCCTCAGCTCACAGCAATTATCCGGGAGTCTAAGGACGTTTTGTACAAGCATACAGCCGTTGCATGCGTGGACAAAATATCCGAGAAGTATGGAAAGAAAGATTTGGAAGCCGTTTCTGCAGCGGCCGAGACAATTGCCAGCATCCACTGTCTTGGCCAACCAGATAACCGTCTCAGGATCATGGCACTCTTGTGTCTTTCCTCACTCGTCGAGGTTCTTAGGGAAGGGATGATCCCAGTCCTCCCAGTAGCTATGCCTAAAACTCTTGAATACATGGGAGCGAGCTCGCAAGCAAACGAAGAATCTCAGAAATTGCATAACGCTGGCTATGCTTTCATGAGTTCTCTCGCCCACCATTTGCCTTACATGGTGTCTGGAGCGTATTTGGACCAACTTCTCCAAATTTCAAACATTTCTGCCGAAGCTGATCTTGATGATGAAACTGATGAGAGTCGGATGCAGTGCTTACAGCTTGCCGCGAAGCAAGTCGACGCTAAGAGCATGTTCGGGGCCTTAGAAAAGAATTGGGTCCAAGCCTCGACAACGGGAACCCTAGTGAGTACCTATTGATGATAATAAACGTTTTTTTATTAAAAATTAAATAGGCCCTCCATGAATACCTCAAAGTTCTAAGTATCGCCATTGACAAGCACCCAAAATCCGTTGTCACTAAGTACTCTCCAATCCTCGCAAAGATATTCCAGAACGCCTTTGATCTTCGACGACAATGGACTTTAGCCGCAGAGGATCGATTCACTGTTGATGCCATATCAGAGATTGAGGGCGAGATCAATGAAGTAGCCATCAAGATGATCTATAAATTTAACGATGCGACCTTCCGACCTATCTTTTCCAATCTCATTGATTGGGCATCATCACTGCCTAAGAAGGACAGCCTTGGCAGAGCTTTGCGATTGCAGAGTATTTATGGCTTCATGGCTGTATTCTTCGAGAATCTAAAATCGATCGTCACCAATTACGCAACTTATTTCCTCGACAATGCTGTTGGAGTCCTCAAAGCCGTAGACCCAAAAGATGAAGTATCCAAGGAATTATGGTCTCGAGTCCTTCGAACCTTGAAGAAATGCTTTGAGCATGACCAAGACGACTTTTGGCAAGCTCCTTCTCACTTCAGTGTCGTGGCACCTGTATTATGCGAACAAGTCACAAATGCCTCGACTCTACCACTAATTTTGGATCTTGTCCCTGCCGTGGTCGAGCTTGCGGCTGCAGCAGACTCCTCTGACCATCACAAAGAGCTTAATGGAGGAATCCTCAAGCACATGAGATCCGAAACTGCGGCTGTTCGACTTGCAGCCGTCAGGTGTGAGCAAGAGCTGACTGACAGGCTGGGCGAGGAATGGCTGTCGATGTTGCCTGAGATGTTACCTTTCATCAGCGAGTTACAGGAAGATGATGACGATGTGGTTGAGAAGGAGACACATCGCTGGATTGTGAAGATTGAGGGTGTCCTTGGTGAGAGTCTTGATTCAATGCTACAATAAGGAAGCTCGGAGCTGTGTAAATACGTATCGGTATAGGCTGGAATACATGAGCAAAAGGAAGGTTATAGCAATACTAGAAACCCAATATCATATGAGCTTATCTTATCGCAGGAATGAAAGCCTAAAACCTCATAAACCCATTAGCTCTGCCACATTCATCTGTGGCCAGGATTGCTAGCATTTAGAATCTGAAATGCTCTTGCTGTCGCTACAAATCACGTATCAAACATCCTCACATGTATCAACTGGAGTCAGGGTGTTCTTATCGTCTATCCGTTTTGAACAGTGAAAGTCTAGCCCCTGCTATGGTCTTGAATATAACGACGCCATCTGAATCTCGTTGGTCGTAGCTCCGAAGGTCGCCTGGGCCCAATCGGACGCAATTCGTATTTTTGGGAGGGGACGGTGGGGTTTCGACCAAGGTTTTTGGTTTTCCGTAACTTAGGATGATAGTATGAGCGTTGTTATAAGAATGGATAAGTCTTTAACATTGATCCCACATTGATCCACTCCTGTCAAGAGTCGGTCAGCCTCTTTCTCGTTATGACTTCATTGGATATGAAGCGGCCTGGTTTCTCCCCCCCTCGATAGTATAAAAATCGGAATAGAGAAAATATGTGCCATAGTAATGTGATTTCAAGATAAGCTCTACAACAAATTCCCTCTCATTGTACAGATATTCCTAAATCTGATCGCCCATGTTGCGAAATGTGAAAACCGTTCCATCCTATCTACCCACGTGACTGCGTATCAAGAAACGCCAAACACGCACGCCAAGAAAAGGTACTGTACTGCCAGCACCGCGTAGCAAGTCGCGTGTTGATCAAACCGACATCCAGACATTGCAGCATCACCACATCAGCGGCGGAGGATGTTCAAACCACTCAAGCCTACAGCTCCAAAAGGCATATCTAGGCCAGCAGAGACTGATGATGTTGGCGATATAGTAGCTGACTCTCCCCCGCGACCTTTCAAGAAACGGCGCCTTTTAATTGATCATGTCGAAGGCTCACAACCCAAGCACGCCCTTGCTCTAGCTTCTTCGGCCGTCTTTGCTCCGCGAAAGCCATTGATACAATTGAAGAATTCTACTGAATTGAAAATTCCTGCAGGCTCTTCCACCGAGGCTCCAGAATGCTACTACCAGGTTCTATGGCATGTTACATCCTTTGGTTGTATTGCAATCACTAACTTAGACGGTTTTCTAGGCGCAAATTCACGACGAAGAAACATAAGACTTGGGATGGTGATGGGGTTCTTTCGGTCTACGGAGGATATGCACGCCTTCAGGATGTATCAGGCCGAGAATTGGGCCGTTCCATGTATAAAGATCCTCTGCTTCCTGGAAGCACCTTAACCGTAGGAGGTAAGGATGTTGAGGTAGACCTGGTCATCGCTAAGGCGGATTTCCTGGCTGGAAAACCGTTTCTCAATAAAAGTACTCCACGAACTGCAAGTCCTGCAAGCAGCATCACTCTACCAAGAACGCCGATTGTTCTTCCCAGAGGAAAACTTCCCTTAACTGTCAAAAAGGAAGCAGACCTATCTGAATTAGAGGAGATTCCTGCTAAGAACTTCTACGCTACTGCCAAAACCACTGCAATGAAAGCACAGTTCAAGAACCCACTTCTGAAGACGACTATCATGCCTCAAAGCAAGGACGGAGCCCCAATCCCACGCCATGACCCAACAACTCCAGGCGCGCTGGTGATGAAGCAACCAAAGTTCCGTCCTAAGGGAAAACAGATCGTTGATGTTGTTCTTGATCCGTTTCTTAGTCGACATCTTCGCGATCACCAACGTGAAGGTATTAAATTCCTCTACGAATGTGTGATGGGAATGCGAGATTATGATGGCCAAGGTGCTTTACTAGCTGATGAAATGGGCCTGGGAAAGACCTTGCAGACAATTTGCTTATTATGGACGCTTTTAAAGCAGAATCCAATCCATGGGTTTGACCCGGTTATCAGGAAAGCACTGATTGTCTGCCCAGTGACCCTGATCGATAATTGGAAACGAGAATTCAGCAAGTGGCTTGGCAATGAGAGAATAGGTGTTTTTGTAGAGGATGGACAGAGTAAGAAGAAGATTACAGACTTCACACACGGCAGAAGTTACAGTGTCATGATCATCGGCTATGAAAGGTTGAGATCGGTGCAGGAGGAGCTTAAAAAAGGGCCAGGAATTGATATTGTCATAGCGGACGAGGGACATCGACTGAAGACAGCTCAGAACAAGTCTGCCCAGGCCATTCGAAATCTCAATACTGAAAGGCGAGTCATTTTGTCGGGAACGCCGATGCAGAATGACCTCTCAGAATTTTACACCATGGTGGACTTCATCAATCCTGGCCTCTTAGGAAAATATAGCACTTTCAAAAAGGAGTTCGAGGGACCAATCTTGAAGAGCCGACAACCGGGGGCATCGGAGCGAGATATTGAGAAGGGCACCGCAAGGGGAGAAGAGCTTGCGTCGATGACAAAATCATTCATTCTACGACGCACCGCAGACCTGTTGTCCAAGTATCTCAAGTCAAAGACTGAATATGTTGTTTTTTGCAGGCCCACACAGGCTCAGGCCGAAATTTACCAACATATTATCGCATCTCCATTTTTTGGGAAAGCCTTGGGTGCATCTGATGCCTCACTCCAGCTCATCACAATTCTCAAGAAAGTCTGCAATGCCCCCAGTTTGCTGATGAAAAAAGACGATGTTCCCACAAACCCACTTGTCGCGGCCTTGCTTGACGTTATACCTCCACCGCTAATGCACAAATCAAATGTCAATGCGAGTGCCAAGTTCAGAGTCCTCGATCAGTTACTGAAGTGCATTTCGACGACAACACGAGAGAAGGTCGTCATCATTTCAAACTATACCTCTACCCTCGACCTTATTGGCCAACATTTAAGCTCGTTGTCTCTATCATTTTTGCGACTTGATGGCAAAACTCCACAAAAATCTCGCCAAGGTCTTGTAGACACATTTAACAAAACAGATGCATCAAAGAACTTTGCATTCCTTCTCTCAGCAAAGTCTGGTGGTGCGGGTATCAATCTTATTGGTGCTTCACGGTTGGTACTTTTTGACGTCGATTGGAACCCGGCCACAGACCAGCAAGCAATGGCTCGTATTCATCGAGACGGCCAGCAGAGGCCAGTGAAAATCTACAGATTTGTACTAGCCGGTGGAATGGACGAGAAAATATATCAACGACAAGTGACCAAAACTGGGCTGGCGGACAGTGTAGTCGATGGGAAAAAGTCTGAGGGAAGCTTCACTGCTGAGGAGTTAAGAGATTTGTTTCGTCTTGATATGAGTGCTGGCTGTCAAACTCATATGCTCCTCGGGTGCGACTGCAAGGGCGCGGGAGTTGATCTGAGACCACCGCAGAACATACCAGAGCCAAATGTACTGGAAACTCCTGTCAGCGAAAGTCTCAATGACAGTGACGACGATTTGTTGTTCCCCCCAGTACACGCGATAATGCCCGGCACCAAAGCCAATGTGGCAGTGGTAGAGAAGATGATTGCGGAGGAGGCGAAGAAGAAGAAGAAAGTGAGGGATTCGGAAGGGAAGATGCAGGCTTTGATGCTGTACAAGCATATCGACACAGCAATCTTCAAAGGCGAGACAGAAGACGTGTTTGGCTATGAGCATCAAGAGATTGTCGATATTAATAAGGCGCTCGATGACGAGGTACTTACGGAGATACTGAAAGGAGAGAAGTGCAAGATTAATTACATATTTGTCAAGAGGGATAGAGTCTCTAAAGCCTGAGCTGTGGGATTTTAGGTGCATGTCAAGGCGCTAAAGAGAAGATATCGTCGCATCTGACAGAAAGGGTTTGGGGAGTAAATGGCTGTAAATAGAGAACGCATGGCTTACCGATGAGTTCCTTCCACATTTTAGCAGGTCCCAAATCTAGAGGAGTCCCTGAACTAGATATATAATTTGTAGGAATTATTAGAAAGGACTTTGAGCGCCTAATAATCATTACCTAAGTCTACCTAAGCCTTGGGTAGACCACAAAGGCGAGAATCCAACTGGCTATGTGATTGGTTTAGAGGAGGGCGGTGCATTGTCCAAAGTCGCTAGAAGCGGATAGCGGCTAGAGTGATCCCTGTCAATCTCAAATTTACGGGTGTTGCAGAGTACAGTACTAGCAGTACTAGAGTACTGTAGTCGAGTAGGAGAGACCTGTCCATTTCCATAAAAGTGACGGTGACGAGCCACTGTGGCATTTTGTAGCCTTCTTTCGTCTTTTCTTTCTAACACATCTGTCGCCACGTCGCAGTCCTTCCTTTGATTATTTTACACTGGCCTGGCTATAGAACATCCAATCTACGAAGTAGCTCCACGAATTCTGCGAGTCAGAAAACAATTTGCGCGCACAATACCCTGGTGCGCTGGGCTTCGGGACAAGAATAGACGCTCAAGATGAGCTCCACAGACTACTCATACGATGAGCAGGTACGGGAATACCCTCGCAGATGCTCTATTACATGCTGACACCATGCAGGGACAATTCTTCCCCTTCTTTCTCCTGACTGTTGTCGGCATCGTAACCATTCCCTTGACATACTCTGTCCTCAAGCCCAGTTCTGATCCTGGTGCAACTGCCCCGCGAATAAAGTCAGACTTCAGACCTGAGCATGCAGACCTTGTTGATTCCCAGAGGAAGGCACAGAGAAGGAGAGAGCGAAAGCTCAAGCGCATAATTACTGTGGTGGTTGGGTGGGCGACCATGGCTTTCATGGCCTACTTGATCGTGGTAACGGCGCGGACAATACCAAAAATATGGAATCCCTATGATATCTTGGGGATTAAAGATGTAAGAACACCGTACTGCTTTTGCTAAGGGTTAGCTAATCAGGAATTAGTCTGCCACTGAGAAAGAAATCAAGTCGCATTACAAACGAATGTCTCTTAAATTTCACCCGGACAAGATCAGACCCGATGCAGCAAAGAATCAGACAACAGAATCACTCAACGACTATTTTGTCGAGCTGACAAAGGCCTACAAAGCTCTCACGGACGAGGACATTAGAAGAAATTACCAAGAATTTGGTCACCCAGATGGAAAGCAAAGTTACAGCATTGGAATCGCTCTTCCAAAATTCATAATAACCGATGGCAATGGAAAATATGTCATCCTGGTATATGCAGCTCTGCTGGGGGTCCTTTTACCATACCTTGTTGGATCCTGGTGGTACGGAACGCAGAGAATATCAAAGGAAAGGGTCTTGATCGAGAGCGCTAACAATCTCTTCCGGGAGTACGAAGAGGGCATGACAGAAGGTGGCATAATTAGTGCCTTAGCGACCGGCCTTGAGTTCCAGCAAATTCTGAAGGGCGAAAAAGCCGATTCCGGACTTTCGAAACTTGAATCGAGGATTCTAGCGGAGGGTGACACAACTCCTCTAGCCGGAGGGTTGACAGCCAAGGAACGAACCAAACTCGAAGATCTGGAAGGCGGTGTTCAACGAAAATCTTTAGGTCTCCTCTGGGCATACCTCGGTCGGGTTGAGTTGGATGATACCGCACTCAACCAATCGAAGGTTGATGTAGCTCCTATTGCTCAAGCTCTCAGCTCCGCCTTCACCACCATTGCTCTTGCCTTTACTACAACTGGCCCAATTCTAGCCTCGTATTCTACAACCCAGCACTTACTGCAAGCTATTCCTCCGGGAGGATCACCTCTTCTGCAACTGCCACATATCACCCCAGCCATCGCTAGAGCTATTGAAGGTGATGCCAAAACTCATTTGTCGCTCCAGCAATATATGGCATTACCAGAGGCATACCGAAAGAAGCTATCCGTTGGACAGGGTCTCCTGACTGAGTCTCAATATCAAACTGCTACTAGTGTTGCCAAGCAACTACCTCGCTTCCAAGTTGAAAAGGCTTTCTTCAAGGTTACCGGGGAGAAATTCATTACCCCTGGCTCCTTGGTATCACTCGTTGTCAAAGGGCGTTTCATTCCTCCTGGTAGTACAAGTGTCCCAGTGGTCAATGAGCTGGATCTAGAAGATGTGGACCCAGATGAGGATGATGTTGATGCGATAAATGGCCGACCAACGACGGGTAAAGATGGGAAGAAGGTAAAGGAGGAAAAGCCTGTACAGCCGCCGCTTGCATTTGCACCTTATTTCGCCCGCGAGTATTCGCCCAGGTGGCACATATTCCTCACAGACAGCAAGCAAGGGAAAATCGCCGTTCCACCATTCACATTTACGACATTCGATAAACCAATTTATGATGAGAATGGAAATCCTACTTTCAGCATGCAAACCCTCAAAGCTCAGTTTCAAGCTCCACCTTCGGCCGGCAACTACACGTTTGTTTTCAACTTGGTGTGCGATTCATATATTGGATTCGATACCAAAGCAGAGGTTACGCTTGTAGTGGCAGAGGCCAGTCAAGCGGGTGAGATTGATGAGGAAGATGAAATTAGCGAGCCTGATGAGGGTATGTTCCCTCGAACATTTTCTTAGATTCTCACTGACATGTAACCAGATTCCATCGCTGGTCAAATGCAAGCCCTGAAAACCGGCGGAATATCTGGTGCCCCAACACCCAAGAAAAAGAAGAAGCAAGTTGTAGAGGAAGATTCAAGTGACGAAGAGAGTAACACGGAAGGTGAAGAAGCCGAGGATACAAGTGAGACTGACACCGATACTGACGAGGAATGATCACAATACCTTCTTGGCTTTTGCTTGCTTTCTTGTTGATGTGGTGCGCTGCATTGTTCGTTGGGACTTGTAAATTACGGAGTGGCATTGGAGAATGGCGTATATTTTCGATTTTCGTGTACACACGTCTCGGGTCTTTTTTACGGATCCTTTGCTGGGAAAAAGAGAGCATAAAGCCAGTTCTAGAGTTTGGACAAATAAATTTACTTACTGATCGTAGAAGAATCACCAACTGAAAAGAACAAATTCCACGATCCCCGTCCAGGAACCTGGAATCTTGGGATGGTACACGATGTATGATCTTCATCCCAAATTAGTAAAGTAATTCTCAAACAGGTTCAGCCAACTCATTCCCAAAGAGAAGGGACTAGCAGATCCGAATACCACAGACGTCTACATTCCGTGCTTCTACCCGAGCCCTCCGTCCAAAATACTCCTTCACTACCTCGGCGATAAATTGATGATCTGTAACAGACCAAACATCAAGTCCCATCCTCACTATATCCTCACTACTCACATACACCGCCGGCCCAGTCTCGTTTTCATCTGCTACCTCGGTGTCTGGATGTAAAGTTGCTTGCTCATCTTCTCGTTCATCATCCGAATCTGTCACATCGACTATATCACTCAGCGTCGTTAGAATTTGTGTTGTCAAACGGTGGAAGTAGGCGATTATGGCCATTTCATGCTTAGCACCAGTATCCTTTCCGTTTACTTCATTCCTCCTATTACTAGTCTGGGAAAGAGTAGATTGAGACCGTGGGCCCGAGGGAGAGCTGGAGGGAGATAGAGTGAGGCCGGATAGTAGTGCAGCGTCTGTATCTGCTTCATCATCAGATTCACCGCGTTGCTCGCCAGATGAGGCCCACCAAATGAAACCTGAGTAAGCAAGTGCTGACCAAGAGAGAGGTTCTACGATGTGGTCTGTGTCTGGAATGTCTTGCTGTGTGATATTGCGAGGGAGAGATTGATTAGATGATGCTGTGCGTGGAACTTCTGGTTCTTGAGATTCCGAGCTGCTTCTGGGTCTGGCGAGAGGACTTGGAGGCGGATCAACGTGCCGTGATAGTTCCGTACACAGGTTATTATATCGCCTGAGATCCCGTTGTGTAGCTTTCATTTCTACACCTTGGGAAGACTCTATCTTAGGCCATACCTTTTCTGTAGCATCTTTTGAACAAGTAGGTGGCATGGTGATTAGGACGTCGTATAACGTGCTTTTCATGGCGAGGATACTGTCTGTTGTGCATGCTATCCAGCCACAGCCTGATTCGTCTCTCGACTCCGAAACGTCAGATCCAGGGGTTGTCACCACGGCTTTAGACAGGCGAAGGTCTTCTTCTAGGAGAGGAATATCATGAACGCCGATTGAGAAGAGGGGCCGGAGGCGCTGAGGTGGAGCGGAGGAGGCTATGAGGTCAGAGACAGCTAATGGGGTGTTAGAGAGGACCGAGATGTCGTATACTAGATCTGTAGTAAGTATTTGTATTTCAAATGAACAAGGAGTTCAAACCAAAATCACAAGTCTCTTGAACAGGAGCGTGCGCTGTAATCAATATCCTTTTGCGCAACAACGCAGCTCTGTGTATTGGAAATAATAGAGGCCCAAAAGCATCTAGTAGACGTGGTAAGCTCCATGCCGGATGATGGGCGGACAATGAGTGCCCAGGAGGAAGTAATGCTGTCCCATCCGACGCTGAGCGATTTCGGCCGTGGCCTGCCGCTTTTCCAGAAATCGGTCGTACGGGTTTGAATAGAGGGCTGGATGGAGAATCCAACAAAAAGTCGGTCTCAGCAGGAAGAGAAGGACCACAAGCTTTATGTTCTTCCCAGTAATGCTCAAGTACTTTAGTTTGTGTCGTGTCAATAATCAACTCACTATACTCGAATAAGCTTCTTTCAGGACAGCAATTGGTTTGCTCCTCTACCTGGCTATTGCCCTTAAACCCTCGGCATGTTTCCAACTTCTCCCTAATCTGCCATAACTCAGAGGCACCATAATACCCACAGCAATCATACGGGCATTTCTCGACTCCTCTGCCGCTGGCGCATTGATGAATGCGCTGAGCCCAGCATGCTTGTCGTGAACGAAATATATCAAATCCTCCTTAACTGTATGCAGGCCCGAGGGCAAGCTCTTGTATTCTACCACTCCTTCCAGTTCAATGCCTGGCAATGATCGCTTCCATCCAATTGTATAGCCGGCTTTGATGTCGAAGTAGATAAGGAAGAGGGCAGAGAGGAGGGGGAGATCTGGGTTCGTGAGCTCCCCGTTGGGCAAGTCGATATTTAATGGCTCTTGGCCTCGTCGGACTGCTGCCATGATTCTGGATGCGAGGTGGGCATATCAGTAAGAATGAGACATTGAAGGCTGTCGCGCTGCAGTGGTGGGCGAGCGGGTGGGAGTGCGTGAGGGTGCTGGGTTTAAGCTTACTGTACAATACTGTACAGTACAGTGTGATGCTCGCGAAACAAGGCTGAATGCCGGGGCTGTGGTAGAGATCTAGAGTCTCACGTTCTTGTGACATTTCCAACCCTTGGACGGTCATAATACTGTGTCTGATTATTTTTGCCCAATTGATGGACTGGACAGGCTCTTCAGCCATTAGTTCTAATTACCTACAAATATACAAAATATCTCATATTAGTCCCTCCTAAATAATAATTCAACTATTGGTCCCACTTTTATGCCCCATGAATCTAAGCTGCCGATGACATATCAAGTTTTGAGTTACAGTATATTTCATGCCAGGAACTATTTTTAAAAGTCTTCAAACTAAGTGTGAAAATTGGAAAGACTTCGTTCTAAGATAAAACCAGAGGCCTTTGACTATCACATCATCTAGCCTATAAATAGATATATATGTTTCCAAATGACTGCCTTTCACTCAAGTTGCGCTTGCCCCTTGTCTCCTCCTGTCTTTCCTTGCCACACTTTACAGCCTCGCTCTCCTTTTATCAGTCAAATTGCAAATTGTCACTCTATCGCACGGCAACTTGTGCTTGTTGATCTATTTCAATTACTCCTCAAAGTAAAGGGGCCGAAGTTGATAATTTTTTCTGAAATAGATCTTGCCCCGAGGCTCGAGCGCATCGACTTTCGATATATATCACAATGTGTCTCATGATCATCGAATTACTAGTTGTACCTCTCCATCATCCTACCGCCAACATAAAAACGCCACTCTTGTACTCCCTCCTACCAAAAGTGTTGAGCCCAGGTCCTAGAAAGGTATATATATCACTATACTATCTGTTTTCTGTCTTACGTACCCACAGTCTAGATCTTCATCGATCCTGAAGCTAATGCCTTGTCTATAAACAGACTACATGCACTAATACGACAAAGCGTTCCAGGGTCTAATCAAGCAACCAGCATTGACTCATCATGATAATTAAAGTACATGAGATCAATATACTAATATGGATCGATAGCTAGTGAGGAAGCCGAGCTAATTATAAGTTTGAGTCTTTGAGAGATAGTATGAAATTTTGAATTCATTTAAAACCTTTCAATAACGGAGCATCTGACAACTCTAAAGATATGCTACAGACTACACTGCCTACATCTGCACAGGTCAACTGCCCAAACCTACCCTCATATGTAGGATCGATTTGGAGTAGTTTCAACAAGCACTTCTCACTAAAAATATACCATTGATAGTATTTGAAACGAGGCATATGGTACTTTGCGAGGGTGAAGACTCCACATGTGGCATTGTACGAGGGAAGATGCGAGTGATTACTGTAAAGCGTGGCCCATCGTAAGTTTTTAAGAAAAAAAGGGATCCCTTGCTCATGCATGCAATGAGTCTAATGACCCTCTATGATAGCTAAATGGTATAACTTTAAGATAGGAAAGGAGGTAATGAAAAAGAATTAGTGGTGAAAGACATCATACCTGAAGAACTACGAAGCTATTATGGAATTAGGGTATATACATCTATGTCCATAGCCTGTGTCTCTTCTCAATAATAGATTATAGATTGCTTCGCAATGTATCATGTATGACGGAAATACAAGTGTCATTCATTACTCTCTAACTCACACGTGCCCATACACTGACTCATATGTCGTGCTCGTTAGAATGCTGAAGTGAATACTGCGTTCGGGGCTACATAACGCGTTGGCTCGGTTAAGCGATGTCTCCCATCTCTTCGTCCTTGACCATCAACACCGAACTTCTCGAACACCAACAACAAGCATCATCGACTTCAAGATGAGCTCCACTGACCCTGGTGGTGGACAGCCTAGTATGGTAAGTGCAATGTTTGGCTACACCAATAATGGTGCGCGATTGGGCCAGCCTACTCCTCCTGCCTCCGAAGTCAACATGCTTCAAGTTGCACAATCAGCCAGAGCCAAGATTAACTCTCAATCCTCATCGTTGAGAGCTTCATCTCCCAAGGTCCGCAACTCTAAAAGCGTAAGATATTACTCTAGATCTTCATGTCCTATGGCAGTAGTAAGCTAATGCTTCGCAGCCGTCCGATCTTGCCCGTAAGCTCTTTCAGCAACTCAAAGATACCGTTCGTCATTACCATTCTTTGCAACGAGTCCTCGGACGCCAGCTCCCAAAAGCCGTCACGACTACTCATAATGTCAATGTAGAAGAGAGTGAGCTAGAAGCTTCTTATCTTTCCCAGGCACTCGCGGCAGTTGAAGTTCTGGCAATCCCATCACCACCAGCTGCAATGGCTCCACCAGGACACCCAGTTAACGTTCTAGAATTCCCAAAGATCGTGTTTCATCTCTTTGATAAACTACCTGTTGAGCTACGTCTGAAGATCTGGAAGAGCAACATGCCTGGATCCCGGGTTATCGATCTACACTATGACATCGACAAGCATCGATCTGTGTCAACCACCCCGAATCCAATTGCTCTCCATATCTGCTCTGAGTCACGCGAGGAAGCTCTAAAGACACTCACCTTGCTCTTTGAAGATTGCGAGTCAAACCGCTGCGTCTACATTGATCCCAAGATCGATACACTCTATATTTCTGATGAGAGAGAGGGAAATGGAGAGATGATGCATGTCCGCACTGTTCCGATGTTCTATGATGCTTACTTCCATATCATGCTCCGACAAATCCGAGGATTTAACATAGACTCGTTGAATAATCTAGCCATCAGCATCGCTACGTGGGACAAGATCGGATGCAAAGTTGAGGCTAATGGCGAGAAGACAACAGAGCTGTACGCTTTGACCGAGTTCCGAAATCTCGATACCATCACAATCATCTTCGAGGATATCACAGCTGGTCCAAGAGCAGGTACTACTTTGTCGGACATCCCGTATCTTGGATGCACCCATGTACGAGAATCCAGTGCCCAGCCTCAGCTACATCAAATCGATCCATCTGCGCCGTGCTCGTCCTGCATGAGTTACTACCACATGGTCAGCAAACAAGGCCGCGACCACCCGGACCACATTGATGCTATTAGACTTGAGTTTACGCAAGATCTGATGCGAAATGTGCTTGGGAAGAAAGGCTATAAGTTGCCCAAGATCCAGGTCAAATTTCTTGCTCCGGATGCGGAATGGATGTGGGGCCCAGCTTGGAAGGATAACTTCGAGTTTCCGCGCTACGTCGACCTCGATGCATATCTGAAGGCTTAGATACTGCGTAAGGTGCATTTTTTTCGGAACGTGGAAGCATTGATTCAAGGAGAGCGAGAACGTAACCAGAGCAGCAGAGCAGATTGTACTAGCTTCTTTTAGTACTCGATAAACTCAGCATGCATCGAATTCAAATGCAATAATATGACAGTAAACTGACCAGAGTATGCGCAACTATTATACTATTACTGTGATATGATGACATATGTACACTTGTGAGAACTTGTTTGCTATTATCATTCTGCAGTCCCTTGTGACTAGTATGTCGTGGATTGTTTAATTCGCTTAACTTCAATCAAGGGGCTCGCTTCCATTGCCTATTTGGTCATACTAACAACCTCATACGCGAATGCCAAAGAATATCCCCATCTCAGCATTTGTGTTGACAGTCACAGTCTTCATTCTTCAGGGGCCCTATATTCGAACCAGATGTATAGACAATCATATTCCCAACTCTCCGACTTCGAAATCAACAATGGCAGCTGCGGAGTCTGCGCCTCCGGTGCGATCAGAATTTTATCTTCTTTGCATATGCCCTAGCTGTGAGCTGAGCAAAAATGATCTCCTACCTTCCCAAGAAACCCATCTCGTATGCAATGTTCGTACCCAGGACTCGGTCTTTGAGTTTCCGAGTCTCACTCCTCTTCGCACAAGTTACAAGTGCGGGGATAATGGACCTGCGCGCGCTCGCAATCTGAGTCGAGTCTCCTTAAAGCATCCAAGCCTGGGTGCGAGAACTGAAAAATCTATTTTGGTGCGTCTTTGGAAGAAAGGAAGCTGCTGTAGAGGTGGAAGCTTCTATATGCAGGTAAGAGTGCTAGCGCGTCGTCGTGTGATTTCGTCCTGTCACAGGGCTGAGACTTGGAGAGCCCGTGTGCTCAAATAACCTATTTCAGTACACAATCCTGTTGTACCTGTCTATATCAATGCAGAATTGCAGATATCAGCCCCTTCTGCTTTGCCCTTCTGAATGTGCGAAATCCAATTCTGGGACGACGTTCACCGAATCACCTAACAGGAACGAGCGATTTAAACATCCTGCTTGGGAACACAGCTTCAATGCTTCATACACCGTCAAAAACTTGGCAGTTTCTCCTCAGGTAGGGATGAACCTCTTCGCTATAGAACTTCTCGCACACTACTTTGTTGAAAAATTCTAATCTCTGACAGTATCATAACTGCCATCACTTGTAACATGGTAAAATACTCAGCAAAAGAGAGTTCTCACTCTACGGCTATTCGAACCCAACATCCAGTCAATATCAAGGACATATCGCGGCGGCAGTCTCCAGACGACTTGCTGCGAGAGCAGAAGTGTACGATTTGGAGATCAGAGATGGGGAGTGGAAGCCGAAGATGCCAATCGCAAAGGTCAAAACTTCGATTCAAGACTTCAAGTGTGTTTGGTTTGAGGAGTTGGCTGATAGTTTTGGAACAGAACTTTGTGCTTCAGAGTCGTGGGATATGCTAAAATACGTGTCGGAATACCTTGAGCGAGACTGGAATAATTGATTACAAGGTTAAAGTCGATGGGGTATTTTGTTAGGGATGGATAGTTGGATGAAAGGATTGGGATAGTACTGTACTACTGTTTCATGTGGGAGCCAGTGGAACTAATTAGAGGTACAGGAGGATGATGAACAAGTCACAATCATTGCATAAAGAAGGAAGAAGAATTGTTATCAAGATATAATACTCATTTCTTCCGAAGACTTGCGCACAAATCACATAATACACACAATTTACAATCTCTATCCCATCTTCCGTAGAATCTGCTCCCTTCTATTCTTCTTGGCAGAGAGCTCCAACGGTTTTTGCCGTGAGCACAAAACAACTGCCGGTCTCTTCCTCTTCTCTTTTCTGGTCCCTCCATTTTTCTGGTCTCCCCTTTTGAGACGCAGTCCCCCAGGAAACACTGGGCTGAGTAATGAGGACCAAACCGCCCGCATCGCTCCTCTCGCTCGGTGGTACCGGCGGTTATCAGAGTTGACCTCGGCGGGGCGGTTTTGTTACAAGTCGTCGATCAGTGTCCAGGTCTCTGGTTCGGAAGATGGGGTTAGTGTTGAATCTGAGAGGTGTGGATCGTGTAGTGTATGTATGAGTGTCCAGTCTTCGGCATCAAGATCAAGGAGATGCTGTGCAGATGAAACGGGACTGGTATCTGTAGCCGGTGACGGTAATGACTGTGGCAGTATATCCATGGGTACTGGTGTGGAAATGTGATGTTGAATCGTTGGGTTAGGTGAAGGTGGAATAGAAAGTAGTCGTACAAT
Source organism: Ploettnerulaceae sp. D365 (assembly GCA_003988805.1). Taxonomy (NCBI): domain Eukaryota; kingdom Fungi; phylum Ascomycota; class Leotiomycetes; order Helotiales; family Ploettnerulaceae; species Ploettnerulaceae sp. D365. The sequence goes on from QYAL01000009.1 coordinate 445,514, forward strand.
GTCGGCATCTTCACTTAGAGAGGGTTGTGAGAGATTAAGGGGAAGAGAATGCCAATTTGAACGCCGTCGAGAGCATCTGGGTTTGCCGTGCCGCAAAATGAACATTGGGACTGATTTCTCTACTGGCACACCGCGTGCAATTGTGTTTGACTCGATGTCTTGTACAAAATCATCGTCTTCATCGTAGAGAATGCCCAATCGATATAGCTCCTGGCGCAGGATGCGTAAGCATACATCTGCCTTTTAAGATGCCAACGCCTCCATCATCAAAAGAGAAGGAAAATACTTGTGGATAGTAAAGGTCAGGGATCAATGTAATCGATATCTCCGAAGAGAGCGACCACCACATCTAGCATAGCTGTATCAGGTATCAGACTCACGTCGTCTCCTACTTCACCTCCAAACAGCATGAGCTGCTCCTGCTCAACTTGCATCTTGTCCATCTCTGCGAGAGCCTTCTCTTCGGCTTGTCTGGCTTTCCATCGCTGCCAACTTTGGTCGAAATTCTGGCGAAAGAGTGGCGACGGTCGACTCTTTTCGGAAGGAAGATACACTTCGGCATCGCGAGCATCGAGGAGACCCTCGTGAACATCATAGTGGACGTTTGCTTTTCGAGTAATAGTCCTGCGAGTTCTCGAGCCAGGCCGTTCTCGATGTCTGTTCTGGCGGTGATGCGGGGTAACCGTAAAGCCGTTCATTATGACCATTTTCGTTGAATTGATGAGGATATATGGTATGAATATTTGGAGCAAATCCTTAAATGGACGAGGAATTGGGGAGGTCTGCAATGAGCAGTGAGCAGAGAAACTGGCCATGGGACAAGACGATGGCATCACTTTATATCACGATGGGTACGAAGTAGAGTCATTCTGGTCTAGAGTCACGAGATATGACTCGACTTGGTGCAGAAAACAGCAAGTTCTTGGTTGTGGCATGAAATAATGTAATTGGTTGAGATCAGTGTGGATGAGGTCCAGAAGGGCTAAACAGTGAGTCACAGACTCACCATCCATTATTGCACCGCCACAACCGCCACAAACCACATTCAAGATCGTTTTCCTTGGCGGCCGAGGCAGAATCACAAGCAAACTTACAAGTCAAGGCAAAACGTAGAAGATCAATTCCAAATATATTTCTCGACGTCAAATTGCCTCTGAGAAATCTCGAAGAGATGGAGAGGGCTGTGATGTATGGTGTGCAACATTTCAATGGGGCGGTGCGGTGGCGGGTGTGTTTAGCGAGTTTTCTTCAGGGGCGTTTTTGGGTACATACATACAGTATCAAACCAGCTTTTATTCGTCATTTCAAGACATACTACGGCAAATTATACAAAGACATGGTTTATTACCCGAGGCGGAGGCACATGTCTTCGTAGACCAGAAGTCCCCGATACTCAGTCTCAAGTCAACCCTGAACACTTTTCGTTCGCATTATCACGTGATATGATTCTTGAGGTCCCTTCACGATCAGAGTATCTTCCTTTCTGACCTGATGATGCGTAGCAGTAAGATGCGGATGAAATGCCTAAGTATTTCACATATTAATCTGTGGCTTTTTGCGGGATCCTTCGTCGCTTTCGTCCCCATCTCTGCCGTGGGAACCTGCAAAGAGTCATTGCCGGCTAAGATAAAATGTAAGACTAGGCGTCAATACAAAGCACCTTAGAGTAAGATCTTTAGCATCCTAAAGTAGATTTTTGACTCACAAGTGTGTACCTAGTCCATTAATCTGTATGCAAAAACAGCGTCTGCTGATGCCAACCTAGGAAATTATGGAACTCCCGGACTGGTGTTCCGAGGAAGTGCAGAGACATATTGTGGCAGCCATAGTGACTTGCTTGGAGCTCAAGATAATTGCTAGGGCTTCTCTTTCATGTATGCTTCTGTGTACATTGGTAGCCTAGATGTAAATAATGGTTCAAGACAAGTTGACGCCAAGCGAAGGCATATTGTACACGTGTACTGCGGCGCTCAAAGGAAATGTAAGAACCCGTTTCTGACAGATAGTTAAGTGTAAGCACGGACATAAGCACGGTGAAATGTTGCCTTTGTAGCTTGACGCATGATCAGTCTCAAATATGACTGATGAGAGGTACCATGATGTGGATCATGATTGACGATAGGCAGCATAGGTTGGAGGAGGAAGAGTGTCAGCAGCTTACTTGGCAATACAGTGGCTTTGTTATCCACGTAGAAATAAGATCCTGTGATGAGTGCTCAGATACTCTGATGAATGCACGGAAGTATTGACCGGGTTGGTCATTGTAACGCTAATTCTGACAACATTTAAGGCTTGAGCGCGACAGCATTCCAGGAGACATCCTTAAACATATGTGAAAGATCATATTTTCAGAGATAAGGAATGCTAAGTACTTGCAGACCCGAACTATAAGTTCCTAAGGTGGCTGGGGCTAGGAGTTAAAGCTGGAAGTAATCCGTAAGACTGTATTAGAATGTCTTAAATCTTCTAAGAAAAAGAGGAGATGAGTCCTACCACGCGCCGTGCTCACTTTTTTAAACAGACAGCATATTATAAATGTGCAATTAGCATATCTATCTAAAGCATCATATGCTAAGAAGAACACCAATCCCATGTTCACCATAACTGAATATCCATCCAGCGCCATCCGCCCAATTCTAGTATCTCGCGATAGCGCTCCAAGTGTTCAAAACAATTTGGGGAGAAAATCTACCAACAAAGGTCCAATGCAATAGAGAGCCTATATGCACCAAGCGACCCAAGAAGACTTCTATAAGCAAAGTCGCGTAGATACCCAGATGCACGAGCCCTAGTTTGTGATTCTGGTGATCTCGGCTTTGACTGGGCCTGGCTGGACACACTTGTTTATGCCTCGCAGGGTGCTGCAGCTCATGTTGAATTTAGGGGTGGAGAAGTATTCGACGTAGTTGTATGGAGGCGGGTAGTGTCTGAAGACAATGTAAGCATTGTTCCCGCAGTAGAGGGGGACTTCATGAGGGAGGAAGCCTACGCAGGATCGGAAAAACTGTGAGCAAGGTCGAGGACGAAGTTTCCAGCGTTGGTGAAGGTCTTGAATTTCCAGATGAAGAACTCGTTGGTTGGACCGGGAGCGCCTATACTAGGGATTAGCATTTGGGCTCATCTCACAGTCCGCTTCTTGAATAGTTACAGTAGATGTAGTTGTATGGAGCGCCGTCGATAGTGGCATTCTTAGTCCAATTATCTGCGCACTTGATAGTGGTGTTGGCATTAGGGTCAGTGAAGGTGACTAGTATCAATCATGTTAGGAAACCAAACCTCCTTCGAAGTAGAGGGCAAACAAACAGGTAAAAGCACGGTTCATAGTCTTTTGCTTGCGGTTGAGAACCTCAGTGGCAACAAGATCAGAAACAACGAATGCTTTGATCTCATAGGCTGCAAGTGCATTACTTGCGAACTCGGTGGACATCTTGGCCCAGGAGAGCAAGGCAAAGCCAAGCGTAAGAAGTGCATGAAAGACACGCATGACTGCCTGTTGATACTAGTGAGCGACTGATTGATTCGAAGAGGTAAAGGACCAGAAGCAGGATTTTCACCCGAAGAAGTTGTGATTGCAAGTGTAAGAACTTGCCGTTGTAGGTTGTAACTTGTAGATCGGAAGAGAAAATTTTTCTGTCGGGACGTTTGTTAGGTAGGCCGATTGATTGTGAAATGACTGCCGGCTATCGGGCATTCACACAAGTAAAAAATTTCAATGTCGATAATGGACTACTGACAATGGAGAAAAAGCTTAAGGCAAAAAAGTAGTGAATATGCAATGAGCCGCTAGTTTGAGTTCTCATTTAAATATCCAAGAGTAGATGTGTAGATGCTCACAATCAAAGAGCATCCGCAAAACCAAAGCAGAAGAGGAAAGCAGCATTATATCTATGAAAAGTCTTGCAGGAGTTTCGAGGTACACCCGAGGCAGCATCATCACCGTTCAGGGGCAGAGAATAGCCTGCATTCTCAGCCCTCATATTTAGGTTCAGCCTCATCATGCTTGCCACCTGAACATGAAAAGCATCTTTGCTTGGGCGCATATTCGTCCTATCAGCGAAGCCAAGTTGATCGGGCGAGGATGTCGGCCCATTGATGTAATGAAGTTTACTGGGTGTGAAACACTGGAGCGCTAGCTGCGATCATTGGGAACCGAGTACAGTAAACAAGATTGCAATACTGTACTGTAACACAAAAAAACAGGGGATCACAAGAATGACAAAAGTAAACTTCTAGTGGAGATTGACTTAGAATCCTACTAGAAGGGCAATACAGAAACAACTTTCAGGATTGATCCAATGGCCTCAGGCCTGACACCAGTTGGCTCGCGATTCGGGCCTATATATATCCAGGTTGAACGAAGCAGGGTTATTGCAGCTCAAGTGCCCAAAGAGGCCTGGTGATGAGCAGAAAAGATAATTCTCTACGTTGCTTCAACTTGCTTGCTTCAAATATTGTCAAGAGATGCTACATACTATGGTGTGGCAAATTCTTGCACAATTCTCTTGAGTCCATGACTCTTTCTGAAGGTGTTAGTTGCGTCTCCAAAGTAAGCGATTGTATTCCAGTTCACAAAAATGTTGGGATTACAAGTTGTGTGCCTTGAGGTGTCACACCAGCATGCGATGAGCACGCACATCTTTGTGCCCAGCTATCGACTTCACTCCCCGGGTGACCTCTTTGTGGTAAGTATTCCTGGTGTTTATCCAGACTCGGCCCACTATTAGGTGTTTGCGATGTGTTCATGATAAAATTTCAACTTGAGCCTCGGCGCTGTAGGCAACTCACAGGATTGGGTTGTCGGGGCTCTGGCCTTGCGCGGATGTCACCAACCAGTGTCCAACACGATTTGTGCAAGGCTCCCCCTTATCTTTCCCCGCCTGTTCTCAGAGCTCGGCCCTTCGTCCGCTAGGTGCTATCAGGATCAATGAGTTTTGGATGGCTGGAGATTCGGGATTAGTGATGCGTGTGGAGTGATCTACTTACCATATCTAGAAAAGACTGCAGCACTGGACCAAGCCTTGGATTTGCTTGCATATGCGCCAAATACTATATTGTATTGCAAACAAAAACTTGCACCACGTGCTCCCTGATGATCCAACACGATCTAATATGCTCCATAAAAAGGATCGGCGGACTTCGCATTTTGCTGTGTTGTGGAATATAAAAGGAGCGCTGTGTGAACGTAAAACTTCCACCTAGCGAGCTTCCATCACTACTCTCGAAGATCAAATTGAACTTGCTTCATCCAACAGAAAAGGCATTCAGGCATATTTCATTCCCTTTAATTTAGTCAGCAGGTTAGAATACTAAGGATCTGATCATTAACTTGCCTTTTCCAAGATGTGCGAGAAGACAGTGCCCAAGAAAATGTGGGCGTGTGGCGATGAGAAAAACGAGGAAGTTAGATTTGAAACTTGCAGCAATATGACGTAACTGGGCCATACAGTCAAAATCATTACGTTGGGCTCCAAACGTGCCGCAACCCCTAATGCTATGACCTGTAAGCACATCCCTCGCCAGGACGGCATTAATACTTGAGTACTAATAATCGCAGAGAGAGATCCGCTGTCTGGGCGGATCCATAGCTATAGTATATCTGCGAATGGGATAAAATCCAGCCAATTCCGCTTTCAAGTGTTTGTTGGATATGTTATTAGTTGAGTAATCGGTTAGCTAGCTACAATAGCAGCCACACTCCTTTATAGTTTGCAAATGCCGATGCCAATCTTTGCATGTATCGACATGTCCAAGCTCTTGTGACTTCTTTGTGCCTTCCAACACAGCCTGATTAAGCAACTACGGGCCGTAAGAAATGTGTATTGTGTATGGGCCGTTTTGGTGATACACGGCGCGGGCCACGGGTGGCTGGAGAATTGGCCTCGCTTATTCTCGCCAACCACCCAGCTCCTTCTATTGCACCATGTCGCCCCAAACCAGCATTTATATCTCGAAAGCTCTCTTCCTCAATAACCTTTGCGAGCCATCCCATCCTCAGAGATCGAGCACTCATACACCGCAGAATGGAGCCCCTAACTTACCGTGGTTCTACCTCCGACTTCTCTCGCTTTGACACAGGCATTATCGTCAAGTCGCCCATGAAGGTTTGGGCAAGAAACCCCAACTGCAAAAATCTGGAGGAAAAAATGGAGGAAGCCATCTCATTTGAACGAAGGATTCTGGAAAAACTGGGTAGCTATCCCAGGATTGTTCCGTTTGTGCACCCCTCCAACATCACATGGCCGCAAAGCTAAGCGCTGTTAATAGATATCTGGGAGTTCATACCCCTTCTAGGGGCATTCTGCTTACCGAAGCAAGCCATGGGAATCTGCAGGCATATATCGACGTCAACAACGCAACAATCACCAATTCTCTGCGTTGGAAATGGTCTGTGCAAGCGGTCGAAGCCGTTGCATATGTGCACAGGCAGGGCGTGATACACTCGGACCTGCGACCCGAAAACTACCTGGTGCATGCCACAGGTGAATCATCGCTGGACCTTTGGCTCTGCGACTTTGGTGGATCGAGGTGTGACGAGCTGGGATTTAATGTCCATCACCTGCCCGACGAACCGTTTTTTGACCCCCGAATGCCGTGGGAGTCGACACCAGGAATTGATATCTTCAGTCTAGGGTCCATTGTCTACACCACTCTGACAGGATATTGGCCATATAGGGATAGCCCACCCCCGACGACCGTGCAGGACAAAATTGCCTATGAGGCCCACGTGAACCAAATGTTTGCAGCGGGGATATTCCCAGATGTGTCTATGTTGAGAGGTGGGAAGGTGATCAAGGGATGTTGGGATCACCAATACAAAACGGCCGAGGACGTGCTGTGGGCTCTCAAGTCGGAAATGGTAGCACAGGAGTCCACAATAAGCACGGATATCACCAGAATGTAGAGTCATTTCCTACCTTTTGCTATTGATAGACATTACATTATTGCGGGAAGACATGGCCGCAGAAACGGGAGCAGGAGTGACCATTATTACTGTGGGGCCATTTAATGAGTTGAATCGCTATAGGCTACCTAAACATATGGTAGGGGTTCATTGTTGACATAATTAGTAGGGCTACTAACTCTGGCTTCTCTGGACACCTTGTTTGGACATGGGTCAGGCATAGGCGATAATTATGTCAACAATGAACCCCTTAACCCTACGCTTCAATCGAAGCACTTGCGAGGATTGACGAAACGTTCGCCAGAAAGACTTATATAGGATGCATTAGGACCGAAGTGGAGGTGCTTCCGCTTCCGGTTGGGCGAAGTGTCTTGAAAAGCTGGTACCTGCTTTAACATCTCTGAACGTTCGAAATCTACCAGCACCATAGTTCTGATCTGGGGACTCCATGGCACGTTCGGTGGCCGTACATTACGATACTCTACTCCGCGATCTAGTAACTTCGTAACTGCCCCGCTCGTTTCCCTAGCTAAATCCCGTCCTATGGCTTGCACCAAGTCGGCAAGTCCTTGCCCATTTGGCAAAGAATCTTCTCCGTTGCCGGCTATTGTCACTTAGTGACACCTAATGCAATGCCATCTGTTGAACCCATCCTGCCCTTGGTAGAGGCACTACGTTCCAACCGTATAGGTAGTGTGTCTTGAAGGCCATTTGGTACAGCTCCCAATAACTGCCTCAAATCGAACGTATCTGAGAATGCTGGCCCGCTGGGGCACCTAGCTCCAACAAATGCCTGACCATTGTTATATCCCCATCTGCAGCAGAGAACACTCTCAAATGACGTCGCGATACTCTTGTGGATATGCTCAGTGAAGTCGAAAGATGATCATGTAAAGCTGGAAGTCGACATCGACGCAGAGTTGATTGAAAGCTTGCCTCGTGTCAGTCCATTGTCCAACAAATGATTACGACGCAGACAGCGCGCACTAAAACCTGACCTCTTTTTGCCATACGACTTGCTACCTTGAGGACAAGTGCTGTCGAGGCAGCTCTGTTCACTCCCTTCCAGCTCGAAAACTTCACGACAGTTGTAATAGGCGCATAGTATGCTGAGCAAATTCTAGCCTCCATTACTTTGTTCGAGGTTGCTCGAGGGTTTTGATTTGGCACAAGCTATGTAATAGTCCTAAATAGTTAAGTTTCTGGAAATCTCATGAGTTGCATGCATATTTTCAGCCTAAAAGGAAGGCATTTGGAAGGCATTGGAGCCTAACTTCAGGGTGTTTTCGGCCAGTGCCGCATCACATGTACAGTACTGTACTGAGCATATATACAATAAGTATCACATGGTACAGTATCAAGCCCCACCAACTTCCCAAGTCTCGCAAACTACGAGTACAAATTTCTTCCTAAATGAATAACCTCATCACCTTTTCGAATTGCAAGCAAGAGATCAGACACCATCCAAGGATATTTCCGAGAAACAACGATGACTCAGTTGTTCTGCCCGACCAGCTCCACCAATAGACTTCATCCCACTGAGGGGGCAGCCGTTTCGCCCTAGATTCCGTCGTACATCAGCATTCCGATCCGGATCCCCTCCAACGAAATATTTCGTCGGATTCATTTCTCCTTTGCACGGCGCACCGCTACTACTGAATTTCACACGTCGTACTTAGCATATTCTATCAAATGCGCTGGAAAGTGCTTCTGAACTTTTGAAGATTCGGATTCACCTGAATCACCTCGGCTTGTGCACAAGTAGACAACCTCATTCTACCGTTCCTCAAAGGGCATAACCACATCCTCCACATCAAGGTAAATACAACGACAAACTCCCATACGGCCCACACAGCCACCTGATATAAGCAAACCTACGCATGCACCTGCATTAACGAACCCCAAAATCTCCAGTTCACTCACTGCGAAGCGCGAACGATCTCTACCTTCACCAGCTCGGATTTGGAAGCACCCAGACGAGGGGCACAGCATCTCCATCCTGCGAACATATTCCCTCAAAGGAGATCTAGTCAGAGAGTTTGGAACCCTCTCAGCGTCGCGACAAGATCCCCACGCATAAGTGCACAAGGGCTGAACTTGCTGAGCTATCGATCCTCACTGCAGCGTGTCCCTGCTGAGGCAGGATGACGTCCTATGCTATCCCCTCCCTGGTTTGTATGTTAAATCTTTGGCGCGTGTCCTACCAAAATTTTGAGCAGACAAACCGGGGAGGGGATAGTATGGCTTGCGCGCTTTGCTAGGTATTTTATATAGCTCGGATTATCAGATAATTCTATGTGAGACTAGCATATCTGCTATTTAGTTAAGAGCTTTATGCTCAAAATTAATATTTAATTCATACCTGCTTATAACGTTTTTAGTTGCGAACTAAAGAACCTTACTTATAATCTTACTTTCTAGCTAATACTAACCAGCGATCCTTACTACGCCGCGTAGTCAGTCGAGATCTAGGACCGTTATACATATCTTCGTTCTAAGTTCAGTGACCCAATAAACCAAAACCCTCAGGACTCCTGCATGAGATTTCCTCGACTATGAAGAGTTCGTAAACGGAGAGATGTTCCAATAATAATGAGACAACGATGCGAATCCCACGTCCAAAATTTAAAGATGTTAAGGTTACAATTGGAAAAAGAACTAGAAGCGCAGAAACGCAAGCCATCCCATCGATCTACAAAGCTTGTTGATCTACGGGAGGCTCCGACTCCACCTTTGCTTCCCGAACAGCTTTCCATTTTTAGAAATGCTTAGTCAGTCAATAAAGGTGGAGTCAGGGACAGGAACCGTAAGGAACAAATAGTGAGTGACTTACTACTGTATGTGTATGATAGGGGTTCGATATCAAGAGTCATGGTTGAGACTTCTACAGAACCGTGCTGTACCAAGTCCTGTGACTGGCGAAGAAGATAACGTGTAGATTGAGATATTCTGATTCCGTCTCTGCGTACTGGTCGACAAAATCTATTTCTTGCAGTCTCTTTAGCCTGAGCAAGTCTCTACACGGTACGTAGGAGAGCTGATCCTAGACCTGGTGCCAGTCAAATGTATCGATCACTTACACTCTTGGGCCTAGTGTCATGGTGTTGCAGTGACACTTGCCTAGATATCTTTATGCCAGGCCATGCCATATTACGACTCAATATATCAATTGCTGAGATCGAGTGTTGCATTGCAGCTTTTGCTTCCAGCTCTTCTGAGACCGTACATCTGGCCGCAGCTTTGGGAGCAATCTTGACGAATCGATGAGCTGCTCAGCCCCATTATGCTCCTTGTCTGTCCTTCACCACAGTCCACTGCCCGTCCAAGCCCCTCCTATCCGCGAATTGAGAACAATTGCTATTATTATCCTTTCCGAAACATCCGTTCATTGCTGTGCAGCTTCAGAACATCGAGCCATCTTGCAGAAGCAATTGTTTCGAAAGGCTTCAAGCACCAATTCGCGGCGTCTGCTTCCCCATTGCTATCCCCATCCTACAGCCGCTCGTCGCAGGAGGCCTGCTCTGCCCCACACAGTTCCAGTCCTGGCTGTGCAGTCGCTGCAGCGTGCAGTGGTGCCCCTCAGCAGCACTCCCCCCAATTCATCGTGAGCTACGGCCACGATCGCGCATAAAACAGATGCACTTCGGAATCAAACACAGCAATCGTTCAAAGCCGGCGTTGAACGATCCCGCTGTCCAGGGAGCTCACAGCCCATCTCGAGGTTCTGGTTCTGCCTCACCCATTCCGAGTACCGACTTCAATGTAGACGAGTTGCCCCAACGTCAAGCCTTCAACCAACAGCCGCGCGAAACCCAGACCTACTCTCCACAGACCATAGCTCCAGATATCGATCCACGCATACAGCAGAGGCTTGGCGACATTCCCTCCAGGTCTCAGTCGACGAGACATCCCAGCGGCGTACATCAAACACAACTCCCAAGCGGCTCCTCTTCCAGTACCGATGATTTAGTACCCAGCTCTCGAAAGCAAGAGCAACAAGGAGGCGCGCAACTTCCACCAGCTGCTGAGCACAAGAAAAGTAAAAACATCTTTAATCGTATGAGATCGAGCAAACACTCGGACAAAGCACCACCTGCCGCCCAACAAGCATCCTATAACAATACCACTGGTTTGGCTCGCAGACTCTCTAAACGCCAGGATATACCTCCTGTCATTCGCACATATCCTCAGCAGACTTCCTTGGAGCAACAAAAGCTTGACTGGAAATCGGCCCAAGATTCGAGATCGCACTTGCCTTCTCCACAAGAAGGCCCCGAAGACGACAGTGAGCTCGATCCGTATCTCATAAGGGACGAAACCTACAATTCTGCGAGAGAAGAAGGGCACCAACATACAACTCAACCTGCGCAGGGAGGTTCTGAGCCACTGGGTTATTCGCCCATCGAAGAGCACCAGCAGCTCGACGCTCGGCAACAATATTCACACGATCAGCACGCAGAGTCAGGCTCACAGAACTACCGCCATTCACAAGATCGAGTTCATCAACCCCAAGTGAATATTTCGCCAACTTCGTTGATCACAGGTGATTACCGACGCCAAAATCCCGAAACAACCTCGCAATTTTCTTACGAATCGCCGGTTGATCAGAGAACAGAGCAGCAACGTCCAGTCTCAGTACAATCCAACGGGAAGTCTCCAACAGGTTATCCTCAACGCCAAGACTACCCAAATAGAACAACTTTGATCCCACAGGGTCCTCGACCTCTATCACAATACGATATGGCTCCTCCTGGTGGGTCATCTACAAACCGCAGATCTGGTGATCCAAAACAGACCTTGCAAGGCGCACAGAGTGGCCAACCTGAGTCGCGAGATGGTCCACCACCGAATTATAGTAGAGGGCAGTTCCCCAATATTCAACCACCAACTCTTGCAATGGGTCCAGTTCCAACAGGTGTTTCTCAGGGGCCTGGTTATAGAGGCGGGCCGCCACAAAGAGAATATAGCAGCACAGGTGGTGGAGAGCAAGGTCGGAGTACACCACCCCCTGCTCCTGGAGATCGAGACGTGACCGAGTTATACAAGGAGCTGAGTGAGTATCGAGTATGTTGCTGTTCAGTAACATGCTAATCATCCCAGTGACTAAATACAAAAAGGTCAAAGGCCTTTACTTTGAAAAGACTTCCCAAGTCGAACAGTTACAGAACACCCTTGCCAATCAAAGGCTCTCACAATCCCGGACATCTCTCGACGATAGTGAATATATGACAAGATTTCAACGATTGGATGGCGCTACAACCAATTTGGCTTTCAATATTCGGAAAGAATGGAGAACGGTTCCAGCATGGTTATCTCAATCCGTGAATCAAGATGCGATGAAAATCGGGAAACAAGAAATGACAGCAGTAGGCAGAGCTTGCATCACAAAGTTTCTTGTAGATGAAATTTTCAGTCGGACTTTCCACCCAGGACTCGAAGCGGAATTGAGCAGCAATTTGAAAGCTGTCGAGCAGAATATTCGCCGTTTTTCACCTGCGCTAAATAATCAAGAGGAGTCCGAAGCACTGATTGCGAAAGTAGTACAATGGAGGCTGGCGACTTTGGAAGGTCTCAAGGATGTCCTCTTCTCCCCCGAAAGTGAAGAGTGCAAGAAACAATTCTCTCGAATAGCAACCACCAATCTTACTTCAAGTTTAATCAATTTTCTGCAGGAACCGGTATCGCCCGGAATTGAGGATAGCGCACATATGATTGTTGAGCTTGCAGTCAATATTGCGTCAAATCTCCCACTAGAAAGTAGAGATATCTCTATTTCATATCCAATGCCTGGCGATATGGTGCAAACTTCCACAATGAAGGTCGAGAGTCAGATCCCTGCGCTTGAGAATCCCGGTGCCGAGACTGCGGACGCCGATTCAGCGAATACTGAAAGTGGGGATAGGGAGGAAGAGAAATCAGATGGGAAGAGCAGAAAAGAGAAGACGAAGTCGGGAATGCTTTTGGCGATGATGGGGACTTCGGGGGGAGCGAGTAGCAAGAAATCGAGTGTGAACACCCCGGCCCCTGAAACGAGCGAGGGAAAGAAGCTGCCCACAGAGGATGGGACTCAGAAAGTGCGCTTTGCTGGCTTCGTAGGTGTGGAGGTTAGAGGGAGACAGGTCCTTGTCAAAGCCCCTGTCTGGACGGTCAGTTAGAGTTGATGCATCAGGAAGCTGGATTCGCTGGATTTACGAACGGATTTATGAAGGAATAGGATGTCTAGGTGTGGAAATTGGACCATGTGGATGGATATTGATATGAGTTACGAATATTTGATCCGGTTATATGATGTTATTATCACTGGGTCAGTGATGGTCAGCATATCAGGAAATTAGATTTCTCCGCTTGGTCATCTCTATCCTCGACTTTGACTTGGATTGCTCCATTTTCGCATCTTTCGCGAGGTTCAATCGAAGAGGTAGACTGCTAGTCCAGCCGAGTTTAGGACAGTTCTGCTGTGTCGCTGTTGATATCGACTCATGATTTGGACAATGGTCGGGCTTGGAAACCGTGTGATATCTAGGACATTGACACAGAGTATAGTCGACCGTCTGGGCCAGCTAGGTTATAAAGTAGTATGTAATGTAGCAGGCGATATTTTGTGTTGCTTGGTACCTCTTTGTTGCTATTCATTCCAAGCTGTGATTATTTTATTGCAATGAGAACGTTCGGCAGAACAAGAATGAAGAAGTAGATAGGAGAAGTCCGCGCCGAGAAACATAACTACATTCTCAACACGGCCGTATTCACACCGAATTATGAACCTGTGATGCGATGGAACCTTTTGGGTTCAGATCTCGAGTAACCTCATCCTAGTACTTCATTCATATTCCATCTTCAACATATGTACACTTACCAAAACCATGCTCTCTTCCGCCCTTCATCCTTGACAAGGACCTTCTCAACAATGACCGTCTCATTCATGCCCTCGTTGATAATACTCAGCGCTTCTTGGCCCTTGGGAATATCCTTGGTGAGATTTTCGAACCCATCCTCGGTCACCAGGATATCATCCTCAATGCGGACTCCGCCAACAGGGTAGTACTTTTCGAGTAGATCCTGATTGATGTATTTGGAAATCTGGTCGTTTTTCAGCCAGACCTCCTCCATTGCGTAGCGATTGAAATAACTGTTGTGGTGTCAGCTCAATGCATTAGCTCTGTAAATGTAGTAAAGAGAGAGAGAGAGAGAACTTGCATTCCAGGCTCGACTGTGATGACCATATTTGGTGCCAGAATCGATGCAGCAGCTGGATTAGGACTGTTGATCGTTGAGACGGGTATGTTTCCATAGACCCTGGACTTGCCGCCACGATTCTTTGTGAGAAGCAATGCACCTCCATCTCCCACGTCGTGTGTCTCTAGACCTAGGTAGTCTTGAACTGTCAGTGAAAAATCAATTGTGACGGCTTGGAGAGACCTACGACCGAGACCGTGGGGGAGAAATGCTCTTGAGGCTCCTGATTGGTACACTTCTTCGAACGACCCGCCCCCGAGAAGACCAAGTGTCATCAAACCTTTAGTGGCAATTGCGTGAGCTCTCAAATTTATCCTGCGATAATCGGCATCGGGCTTGACCATGGCAATGCACTCCTCCTGCATTTGGGTCACGAGATCATAGATCTCTTTGGCCTCGGGGCTGTATTCTCCTGAAATGGGAAAGGTTCTTGTAACATCAGAAGCATAGCAATTCCATTCGCAACCCGCATCTAAGCAGACTAGCTGTCTGCCCTCCAACGACTCATTGTTCTCGCTGTAATGAAGCGTACTCGCATTAGGACCTGATCCAGCTATTATCCCGTATGCTTGTTGCTTCGCCTGATGAGCAATACATGTCGCGGTGAAGATTGCCTCGATCTCAGACTCGTTCTTCATACCTTTCACATTTCTGAGCACATTGATGTGAGCTTTAGCCGTTATTGAGCAGGCTTTCCGAATCATCTTTATCTCGTACAAGCTTTTTATTACCCTTGCGGCATCCATTGCCGGTAAGAGACACGTGCTGTCAAATCGAACTTTTTTGATTTCTCCTGGCGGGGGATTGAAAATATGGGCGGCATACGCTTCGTCGTATTTGTGCAGCAAGAAGATTGTAGGAGTCTTTTCGACGTGGATGAACTTTTTCACATAATCATCGAGGCAATTGATGTAGTCAACTCGGTCGAAGTCGTACTTCGCCTCGACTTCTTCTCGACTCGGGCTGGAACCATTATAGATTACACGGAATCCAGAGCTAGTAGGAGGAATCCAAGCGCAAAGTTCATCGGTGGCAGTATTGAATGTCACCATGCAATCGGGAATCGTCAATCCACTGACATAATAAAAGTAGCGTCGCTGGCGAAAGTGCACTGGTTCATCCGAATCCTCATACTCCTTGGAGGGCGAGCCTGGTAGGAAAACCAGACCACTGTTGATACCTAGATGCTTGGCAACTGATCTAGCATGTTTCTTCGCTATAAATCATGCCGGTCAGTATTCGTATGGATATTGTATTGTGTTGAAGGCTGGATACTGCACTCGCTTTGCTTCAACGAGAGGCGCATCAGTCCGATCCTCATCTCAGCGAATGATGACGGGGCATTCAAGGCGACATCACTCGCTGTTCAAGATAAAGTGTAAATAGTCACACACCAGGATATGTTTCCGCTCGCCTTTTACTAATGGACCTATAGAACTGCGTTTAGCAAGTGGGACATCCGACCGGTGATTTGCGGAGCTTGTTGCGCATACACCACATCTTCGAATTCATCCACGTCGATACTCCAACTGCTCTCTCGCGATATCGGCCTTTCATCCATATTTCCCCTTATTTTTGATCCCATCATGTGGTTTGAGAGTGAGACCAATTCTCGTGTTTGAGAGAGACTCAAGACGTATGATGTTGGAATTAGCTTGTACACAGAAGGGGACAGGTATGGTCCACTACGGTACGGTACGGCGTCGGCTAAGCTTCGGTAGAACACCAATCAATACTACCTAGGTACTCCTCTCCTCCACTCTAGAACACATACAATCTACCCACCAATTCATACGTACCTGGAACGTCGTACCCTCACAGTTTCTTATCAGTAGCTACACAAAATGCGTTGATGGTCTTGATTTCATCCACAGCAAGACTCGATTTGTCTCTTCGAGCGTGGAAGGTAGAAATTCCATAACGGTTCGAGACAAATCCAATTGGCAATTCTCTCTTTGAAAAATTTTTGGAACAACCCGCTAGTAGCAGCTACTGACAATAGAGCGATTTCCCTTAATTCTCTAGGCGCTCTTTGCCTAAACCGTTTCTCGAGGTATGTTCTTTACCTGATCGTGATCTTCACTATAACAATCTGTCTTGAAGACCAAACTGTTTTCGCTCCCATCAAGGCTTGGCCTTACTTCCCTCTGCATATGCACTGATTTCTGAATTTTGATATCATTTGTTCCTCCAATTGTTATCCTCTTATCTGCTGGATCAATGTTTGACCCATTCTTAGATTTATTGCCCAGATTGCTCCGCATGGCATAGCTGCCACCGTTGTTCGCATCGGAAAGGTTGTTCGTAGTGGAGCGGTTGCCATGATTGCTGCGATGTGAGAGCAGACCTGGGAGAATGCGGGAAATTAGAGGCTTGATGGAGGGTAGGGATGCACAAGCTATGGCAACATTGATCTCGATGCCAGACCAGATGCCGGCATTCACTCCGTCCACTAGGAAACATTAGTAAGATAACATGTTGCAGATTAAAACCGAATTTGTCACTTACAGGTTGTATCCGTCGAGACTGAGATTTCATACAAGCTCTTCAAGCGGATTACACTTGTTACGCAGACGCTGAGACGGTTAGCAGGGTCATTATCCAAATTAGGCGTATGGGGTTTCTCACAAAGCTCCGAATCCAAACACAAACATGAGTCCAATCTTCTGTTTCTGGGGAAGCTGCAATTGCTTCAAAAGCGGCATTGGGATCGAGAATATCAGTATATCTGTCGCAATGTTGAGTGCCGCATTTGAAAACCAAAAAACCGTCTTTTCCATACAGCCGATCGATATACCAGTATTCCAGAAGTTTGACACTGGAATACACATGAACGTGGATCCAAACACTGCCCACAGCCCATATACAATAAGAACCCCGATCATGACATTACAGAGCTTGACGATCTTAGCGGCGGTGAAGATACGCTTGTACTGGAAGACGATCGAGATTTTGGTCAATACTAAGGCAAGGTTATATGTCGGAATTGTGGCCCAAAGACACTTCCTGATGTCAACAATTTGTTAATCCCGAGACCTCACAAAGGACATACCTGCAGAAATTTGAGTAGTGTATCGCCATCAAGTGATAAAAATGGTCGACCGAGTCCATTCTTGATTTCTGTGTCTTGGTCAGCGCTTGCTTCTTCTATGATGTATCTTGGTGACGAGTACTTACGGTAGAATATGACAATACAAAACCCAATAGATGCTGCCTGTAAAATATCAATCTCGTTTCTCGCAAAGATTCAGAGGGATATACCATAGCTCCAACCATCAAGTAATCATCTTTATAACCCAAGGTGATCAGCAAAATACTTTCCCAAAAGCGTTGCGAGTGACCCACCAACTCCTGCATTTTTGATCATGAAGATCCGCGTATAAAGTCTAGCAGTAACGGCGAGAAAGGCAATGCTTGTGAAGAGGATCGACGTAACCACTACGGGCACACAGGTGGCAACGATTTCCATCGTGGAAGTTATACTTTGTCTTATCGTGGGTTTTCGGTCTAAAGCTGCAGATTGACAATAAATGTTGATATTGGAATATCTGGAAGGGATTGCAGATGTATCTGAATGAAATTTAGGCCTCAGGATTGAAGTCTTGAAGGATTCTCACTCCGATTCGGTACCCTTAAGCAGTTACGTACTCGATTGGGTTACTCTCAGACGGGAATCTCACCCTGCCCCTGAGATAAATGACGATACATGCTTTTTTCTTAGAATGTGCCTCTTTCCTCAGACTACCCCTACCCAGCCTCCTAGAAAACAGATCTTAGAAGTTTGCAGGGCAGGGTTGATGGGAGGCCCAGGTAGATAGCCACGGCGCTACTTTTTCAAAAGCACTCTCTATTGAAACTTACCCGTCGGCAAAGAACCCTATTACAACCTCTTAGTGGATCTTCCATTATTGGATCGAAAGGCTTCTGAGGCAATGTCAGAATCCCCTATGCATCATCCCAGCCGCGTATCCTGGGAGGGGAATCATGGGATGACTTTGTCAGGCTTGTCAGCGTTCCTGCAACTTTCATGCATGGGACTTAATTTGAAACTTTTTGCTCATTCGTCAATTGATACCTAGGCCGAGTTCAGTGAGCGCCCAGGCTATGATGACAAGATTATATAGGACATTTTTCACTTGCAAAGTTGCAATTGAATCGAACAAGAGGACGAAAACCTTTGGCGACACTACGTAACTCCATTCCCGCAATTTGACTTCGTTTACCTTTATTGTATCAGCAGTCTCAGATATCTACTGTCAGTCTATAATTGAGAAAGTCACTCTCTTCGCACGAAATGTTGCATACGGAGTAGGTAAATTTTGGGTTGAAGTAACGGGACGAGGCTGCCTCGGTTCTAAGCGAATGAGTCTAAGGGGTGAATCCCGGGTGATCGGTGCGAGGCCGGCCAGCCCTAACGCACGGTACAGATGAGAGCGGCCCCATATCCTACATGTACTGTAGTACGAAGGACAGTATGTTATTGTTGGGCCGCATTTCATGGGCTGGAAGACAGTATCCCTTCCCAGTCATTGGATCGGGGAGACTCCGCCATGGGCCCACTGTCAGGGGCCCATGTAATCATGCAGTCTCATCAAGGAATGGCTCAATATGGCGTGGGCTGCGGGAGCTACTGTACCAGGTTTGACGTTGCCGAAAATCTTACGGCATCAAATGAGAACTAGCCATCCCATCTCCATGCCTTGGCCTAATTGCACATTTGCCCGCATGGACGACCAACATATTCCAGGGCACTCCGAAAGCACCTGTATATAGTGATAAAAGAAAGCATCATGGTGCTTCAGATGGTTGGGCCATTGAATTTAATCTTGAAACCAATAAATAATATATGGGTTGGAGTTTTGGTCGCATCTGAACGCCGTGACAGCCCAAATAGGGACAGCAGCTGGTTGGTCACACTCAAAATGAAACCAAGTTATCACATATATTACAATTAAACAGAACATCTACGTATTTGGTGGTAAATACCACACTACCGAACACTCCCCCGAACTCAGCGCAATGCAGCCAATGCTCAAATGATAAGATGTTCGGCCCACTAGCGAGATCTCTGAGAATATAAGTCTTCCTCCTTCTCGGCAGGTGCATCAATATGCATGTTGAACTCTGTAACAGGGTCAACCAAGAACAGAGCACCTGTGAGAGATAATTAGCACCTGTACTGACATGGGGGGAGGATACGGTAACTTACTAACAGCAGCAACGACTGTGAAGCAGCCGGCTGCAACCCAAACAAATCTAAATCCAATACTATATGCCTCAAACAGGCCCCCAACACCCGCGCTAATAATCTGTCCGGTAACGCCTGGCACAGTTTGAAGCGCACTCGTGTTGCTTGCTGCGAGATCACCAATAAATTCCGGAAGAGAACTGACGGGGAGTCCAAGAGGCAATACCGCTTCAGCAATTTTAGTACCTAGGTTTGCAGAGAGCTTTCCAGAGAAAATTGCATTGTCTAGGTGATCGTATTAGCGAAATGATCCCAGTGGTAGTCTCCTGGATTGAAAACTTACAGATTGCAAGGCCAATTGATCCTCCGAGAGACCGCATACCAATCATCAAGCCGGATGTAATTGAAATCAATTCGGGAGGGGTGCTGAGTTGAGCTACCGTAAGAAGAGCGCAAAGGGCTGTCCCAAGTCCGATGCCGAGAAAGACAGGATATCCCCAGACAGGATTTGATGAACCTGGAGTAGCGGTAGCCATGCATATGAAGAAGATGATCATGAAGCAGAATGCAACGACTGTCGGAATACGGACTTTCTTGGTGGAGGAGCAGAACGCGCCAGCAAGAACGGCGGAGATGGCATACAATATAAAATTGACGCCATACCGGATGCCAGTTCGAAGCGGATCGGCTTCATACAAGACGCTGACTTCAAATGCAAAGTAGTTATTGGCTGCGAAGAATGATATTCCTTCAACAAATACACAGACCAGTGCAATCAGAAAATTCCAACCATTTTTAAACAATCCGTGGTGGAACATGCCATCCTTCTTGAACTTCGCCTCGTAAACAGCCAAGCATATAATCAGAGCGATGCCGATGATGAACGGAGCAAGAATATGTGCATTCGACCATCCGTAGGGGTTTTGAGACCAAGAAAGTCCCATGGAAAAAAGAACGAGACCTGATGTGAAAAGGAAGTATCCAATCCAGTCAAGTTTTCGAAGTTTTTCCCCATGTGTGAGCCCTAGCTGCGACTCTCGTGGTGGTGGCCTGTATAGGATAGCACAAAGAGCGGTTGCGAAGGCATAAAGTGCTATTTGGAGGTTAGACCGGAGTATATTTGAATGTGCGGAGTGTGATGGGATATTTGAAGGGCCGGGAACTCTCTCGTAAGGGAAGGGGCTGACTTACCAGTCGACATATACCAGTAATTTCGAAATCCAGCATGGTTTGAGTTTCTCGTCATGGCTCCTCCAACCAATAAAGCAACAAGTCCGCCGAGCGCAGCGGCAACATTATCAGCTGCCTGGGCATATGGACGATACTTTCGTGGTAGAACCTCAGAAGCTACGGCATGAAGTAATGGCTGAGCTCCGTAGCTCAGTCCAGTGACAACTTCTCCGGCGATTGCCATGTTCATTGAAGTTGCGCGCGACACTATGATCGAACCTACAGCGCCACAACCGGTGAGGATGATGAGGAACCATCGCCGTCCCCAGTAGTCAGCAGCTTGTGATACTGGAGGGCTTAGAACTGTTGTGAGAATAGCGACCGAGGAAGTCAGCCAGACACTTTTTGATGATCCACCAAGCACAGCCGATATATCTTGCGCACGCTGAAGTCCAGGTCAGAGAGGATTCGTGATCAAGAAGCGGAAAAACTTACAGCTCCTGCGCCAACCACGTTGAAGAGCTGGGCAAAATAGATCAAACAGATAGCAAAGATAATCAAGAACGTCTTTGCATGTAGGTGAGGAGTAGGTTCGTCTGTATCCTCAATGGTAGATCTGATTTTCTCGGGATTTTCGTTCTCGGGCTCTGATAATTCGGGCCGCTCAACACCCTGATGTGTTTGCTCAGTCACCTGAGTTGAACCTTGCTTTTCCATGATATCGTCTCCTTGCAGAGATAAATATAGTCCAAGTGCACAAACGACACAAGTCGAATAAGAATAATGTACAAGTGCAGAGTAGCCTCAGAGAATAAGAAAAGCTCTTGCGTATGAAGGAGGGGATTGTGCAATGATAAAACAAAGAGATACTAAGCACACTGATGCTTTCAATGGAGCACTATCCAAGACCGCAGCCCGCTACAGTATAAAGTGGAACCTGTATTGCTTTCATGCGGCTGCCTCCTGTACAGAGCCTGCATGGGCCTTGGCAGAGCTTGCTTTGCTCCAGACCGCTGTCATTATCCCTGGAATCTGGAATATTGTTGGATCAGAATGAACTGACAGACGCATGGTTGAAGTTGAGAAGGAATGAACCCCTTCTCCCAACATAGTAACGAGAAGGAGGAGGGACGTTGGAACAAGGGTTCGCCGCCACTAATTAAGTGATAATTCAATCGGCAGACCTGAAAAGGGCTTTTTTCCCGGCCCGTACCGGTATTTTGTGGCCGAACCACAATACCTTACTGTAGTCTTCCTCCGTAGCGAGAACTTCATTGGGGCTCGGTTTCCGAAACATGGACACATGCACATGCCACAGGGGGATCACTTAATCGTAACCCACCAGTGTCGTAACCTTACACGGGCCAATGATCCCGTCTCCCGCATCAAAAAGTTTTTTTTTGGTTATCGCGTCCAATAGTACAGTAGAGGTTTGACCTGACAAGAGAAAAGGAGACCCTCCATGTCAGCTTCAAAAATGATTTCCATGAACAATCGAACCATGGTCATGGATTCGAATGGCGTTGTGTCCCTTCCTGGCACTTGCATGAGATATAATGTAAATTACCACGCTGCATGGATGGTAGTAGTAACAATCTATCTCTCAGATCTATGTGTCCTTTGTGCTTGTGAAACCCAGTACTGACTTGTGCCCCGCGCCTTCTTGACGACCTGTGAGATAATTCGTACTTTTTCCGCACGCCTCTATTATCTGGAACTCTGCCTATCCTTTTCTGCTTTAGCTAGTCAGACATTTGAAGCCATGGAGTCCGCCGAGTCCACACCGTTGAACATTCTTATCGTTGGTGCGGGTATTGCTGGCTTTTCGACAGCTATCTCTTGTCGCCGTGCCGGCCACAATGTAAACATATATGAGCGATCTGCCCTTAACAACGAATTCGGGGCTGCAATTCACGTATGTCCGAATGCGTCCCGTGGACTATTAGCTTGGGGTTTAGATCCCATTAGAGCAAAATTTGTGTCCTGCAAGAAGAGTTTTCGGGCCCATGGTACGACCCTTGTGAGGTTTCACGAGGCTGATGACAGCTATATCGAGGAGAAGTTTGGGGCGCCGTGGTTCTTTGCGCATCGTGTTGATCTGCATGAAGAATTGAAACGATTAGCCACTCAACAAGAAGGAGAGGGAAAGCCAGCCGTAGTGCATCTTAGATCAGAAGTCACCAAATATGTATGCACATTTCAACTAGACGCATAACCTCCTACACTCACATACTTCAGCCATTATCCTCATATCAAAGTACGCTAAATTGTATTCCAGGACACCAACGCAGGCACAATTTTCTTGTCAAATGGCGATACTGTCTCCGGAGACCTTATCATTGCCGCCGACGGCGTCCACACCGGATCAGTTGAAGCAATTCTTGGAAGTCCTAACCCCGCACTACCCACAACAAACTACAACTTTGCGTACCGTTTTTTAATCCCCTCAGAAGAAATAGCCTCAGATCCAGAAACAGTTCAGTTTACCGAAGATGACGATGGCAGGATGAAATTCGTTGTGGAAGAAGGCAGACGACTTGTCTGGTACCCATGTCGAAAGTATGTTGGCCCATTATCCTATATGAGTCTGACATTAACAATCTTCCAGCAATGAGGTCCATAATTTCGTAGCCATATTTCACTCCGACGAGGTCGTGTATCATGAAGACTGGCAAACGCATGTTGATGTATCAGCTCTCCTTGAGATGTATTCAGATTTCCACCCATCCGTTTTAGCAGTTCTCAGGTAAGCGATGCTTTTGAAGTAATTGTTGACCTGCAGCTAACTAGTCATACCTCAGGAAAGCAAAGGACGTCAAGCAATGGCCACTTCTATTTCGAGCGCCTATCAAGTCCTGGCACAAAGGTAAACTTGTTGCCGTCGGTGATGCAGCACATCCTATGCTTCCCCGTATGCATGTTCCCCGAATTGAAAAGCTGTACTGACTCTGGATTTCAAGATCAAGGACAAGGCGGAGCCCAGGCTATGGAGGATTCCGTGGCTTTGGGGATCGTGCTGACAGGATGCACACCCGAAACTCTCGAAAGCCGCCTGCAGGTATTCGAAGAGGTGAGGATGAAGAGAGCAAGCGTGATGCAAATATTTTCAAATTTCGGGCAAGATGAGGCGGAGAAGATACATAACGACGCAGCAAAGTTCATTTCAGCGGAGACAGTGCCCAGTGAGCTATTCTTTTCCCCTTCGATATGAACCCACGTTCTAACGAGATATGCTGTCAGAAACACCAGAGGACTTTTTCAAATACAACTTCGGGTACGATATTGTGAGGGACAGTACACAGGCAATGCAAAGAAAAGATGCGACTTGGAAGCTCCCGACAAAGTTCTTCGAGAAGATGCCGGGAGTCGGTGTATATCCTTAGTTGAAGTGGACGTTGAGGAAAAATGAAGGAGGACGTGTGTAAGCGAAATATGGCGGCTCATTATTTACACGTGTCGCATTTGGCATTTTGCATTTTCGCGAAACGCATTTTGGTATAATCGCCATACAAATAACTTGCCATACTAATGCATAAATGTGTAGAGAATAGGTACGGTATAGAAATAATTAAACTAAAGTTATATTATTATGTTCTTTTGATTATATAAAGTTAATTACTAAGAGTACCGCGCAGGCGGAGGTTCGATTCGATTTACTTTAGATCTATGCTTAATATAACGCTAGGTTATAATAAGAGTAGAACGCCAGGGGGCCTCTGGGAGGCAGTCTAGCTTACGCATCAGACTAGGGCAGGTATCAGGGGGGTATCGGCTTTGAATCATATATATATATAAGACTATAGATGTCACGGTTCAGCTTAGTCATGAAAGGTTCTTGGCCCTGAGGCTCGGTAGCTAGGCTACACAGAGAAGCTAAGAAATCGGTAAGGACAAGTCACGTGATGATGGACCCTGGGGGGCCTGGCAGGTCCTGAGGGTGTTACGAATCACTTTATAGGTCGACTGCGCAAGCGTTGGGCTATTCGAGTATATCCTTTTAGCTACCTCGTAATATGAAGAAAATAAGACAAGAGG
>QYAL01000081.1:7652-108968 GCA_003988805.1 Ploettnerulaceae sp. D365
TACTAGTAACTGTCTTCCTTACGTGATACACCTATCTCTTGATCTTCGAGATCCCCAACCCTCCAAGGTTTACACCGAGGAAATCTACGACCGTTACACACCGTTCTCAAATACTCATGCTTAAATACGTTCCTGAGATGAGAAATGGCTCCAGGCTCACAATACCAGAGGACTGACCTGCAGCTTGGAGAGGGTTCGATGAGGTGAGCCCAATTGGGTAGAGCTCGGAGCTCGCTGCTGCTCCCATTCTACTCGTGAAAGGAGAACTCATGGTTTTGCGGAGTCGGAGTCTTGTGTCGAAAACAAAATCAACCGAGGGATTGGAGTTGGTTGAGTGCACTCTTTCTGCTCCATGATCATTGATGGTGGTCACGGAATCAAACCTTGCCGAATGTTTTGGCTAGGATTGAACTAAATCGAATTGATGAACTTGATGTTCATGTTGGTGTATTCAATCTTTCTTTTTGACTGGACACTGGCTTGAGGAAGTTTAAAAGGCAGATTTCAAGTCATATCTAGGAAAAGCGAAAGATAGGCAAAGCCTTTCTGGGGCAGACTGAACAGTGAAGATTATGCACAGCAGCACAGCACTGGCTCAGTCTGGCTATTACTGGAAGTAGTGGACTCCTAGTCATTGAGAAATCTGGACTATCACTATCGTCGAGAAATCCATGACAAGAAATAGGTCATAAAGCCGAAGGTTAGAAAGACCCTTAGACCCTTTCTTCAACCACTTCTATTTTCTGCAGACCAAAGTGATCTGCGAGATTGTAACGATCGATTGCTCGCTAATTGTTACAAGCCCTTAAAACCTAAGGCCTATATAAACGTGACAAACCACTCGAGGTGATCATCGCAGGAGATACCACTGCAGAGCGTGTCAGTGTGCCAAGGCCTTTAGCTGTAATCAGAGCATTCCAGGATTCCTCATCCGTCATTGCACTCGAGGGATTTAGAATTGACTTCTAAAGACTTCAACAAACGTCAGGGAAATAAGAGCACGCAAATTATCCAGCACCTGCACCATCTGTAGTCTAGCTAGTAGCTAGCTCATGAGTCTACGTACGTTCTCCTAGCGCGGTTCCAACACTAGCCATGGCCCGGCTGACAACTGTAACATTGTGACGTCTCACACGTAACTACGTAGGCTACGTTAGTGGACCCACATACCATCTAGCTATATAAACCATCCTCCCACATAATATTTTCTTACTTTTCTTTCCTTATCCATACTCCTTGGCCCGCCTCGACAGAGTAAAGCTACAATCGTGCGAAGTCAATGTCTTTTCTAATTTGACTTCCATGCAGGTCCGCTCAGAGAGAAACAGAAAAATCGTGCGCAATCAATGTCTTTTTTCTATTTGGCTTCCACACTCAAACAAATATGTCTCTAGGCCCGCTCAAAGACAAAAGAGAAAGCTACAACTTTTTGGTTTACTATGCTCTCGGTATTACACTACCTCCGACGAGCACCCTTTTCATTGCAAATATTGGTTTGCCAGTATTGTGAAGTTGAGGAAATGGTTATGAAGTTTAAAATACGACGCCGAGGAGTTCGATTTAGTGATTCATAGCTCTCAATAGTTTATATCGGAAACGTGGCCCATCTTCCTTGCCTAGCCAATTTTTGCTGAATTCTTCGAATGCTAGAGCGCACATGGTGCTCCCTCAAGAGGGAGGTTCTTGTGTTTCTTTTTTGGCTATGCATACTGCTGTATCGAGAATCAAACTGACCACTGAGATTAGGAAATCGATCGGTTTTGTCTCCGAGTCTCAGTGTGTCTTATCTTCCAACGCTAACTAGCTTCAGTCCTTTGACCTCCTCTTTGCCCTTGTCTTTGTCTTCCACGATGCAGGAGTGGTAGACCCGGGTAGGTTCAACATTTATTAGCAATCTAAGCACCTCTGCCAGCTTCTTCTCGATACCCAGACCCTTCTTTGTGCCCAGTGAATCATTGATCATCGTGCCACGCTTATGATTCTACAGCCTTAGTAATTTGGAGAGTTCGTTCAAGGTTAATGAGGAGATGAGGTTCGTCCAGAAAATGAGATTCGCACGGGTAGGAAGAAACGGAGGCCCGGAGGGATCGAGGATAGCGAGCTGCGAGAGGTTGACAATGTTAGGTTTTGGACAGCAGATATTGGAGCTACTGACGGTTGCATCGTCTCCATCGTCGTCGAGGTTTGCGGATAGTTCGTCAATATCATGAGAGATATTTAGGGGGCGATCGAATTTCCTTCTCTTCGCCGCACTGGATACCGAGGTTGGCGGCCAAGTATATTGCATTTTCCTTATCGTCTGCCACAGGGTCGACACTGTTATCAACGTCTTTATGTGGCATACTCTGCCACCCCAAAGCCGTCTCCATCAAGTGGCGCTTGCCTAAAAGTATTCTCCTCAAAGATTGCGGCTTTCGGTCGTCGAGCGGTAATTATCCCACAGGCAGGAAACTCATGAGGACGAGCCCCATACCATGATCCTGCTCCAAGGCCCGCTCAATAAAGTAAATCTATGAAGAAGGAAAAGAAAATAACGGAAGACGAGGAGGGAAGCTGGGCCTTTAGTGACAGAAACCTCAGCATTCTTGGCTAGTAAGAGCGGAAGTCACTTTTAGAGGAAACAGCGACCATAGGCTGCTGTAGTGGTTGATGACATTGATCAAAGCAACAGATTTGACCTGGATATCTATAACATTTATCTTTCAAGCGTCGACGATAGCTCATTAGCTGAGTTAGAAGATATTGACGCAGGCGATGCAACACGACTTCGACAGCGCGAAACAGTGAAGTCTGGTCTAGATAGATTACTATATCCCAGGCTCTTACCATATGTTGGTGCCGACCCGGTATATGATCTTACTTAGAGGCTACATCCCCCTTGAAGGGTTTCGCGAAGCCGGTCTAAATACTGCTAGGACAGAGAAGTTGACAGTCTAAGCATGCATATCATATTATTCTAAGCAACATAGTCCTTAAGAGTCATCGTGTTATTAAGTAAGTAATATGTTTGTAATGAGGCGCTTCGGAGAGAATGATTGGGGATGACATTGGTGCCTTCTATCTTGAGCGAAGAAGAGGCGACTAGTAGAAAAGTTCATTAAAATTTTCTTGCTCTGGATTATCAAGAAATAAAGTTGAATGATATCTGCCTTATTGATTCGGGGAAACGAAAGCATTCTCAGAAATGTCTATTGTCTGCGGGAGAAAGAAGGTCATCTGACACGTGGGGTGGTGACTACAGCGGTGGTAGATTTCTGCCTAGTTTTTCGCCTATTT
Organism: Ploettnerulaceae sp. D365; assembly: GCA_003988805.1. Lineage (NCBI taxonomy): Eukaryota > Fungi > Ascomycota > Leotiomycetes > Helotiales > Ploettnerulaceae > Ploettnerulaceae sp. D365. The sequence continues at coordinate 10,929 of QYAL01000081.1, forward strand.
GTAAACAAAAAAAAGTTGCTCCGACCAACAACAAAAGTCAGAACCCCACACTCTAGAACGTTCGGCATGATAACACCTTCTACTAGAACTCTGTAGCATCTTCTTGCAATCCATTTGATAGTTACCTGGCAAGCTAGCCACCGTCCGCCATAAAACGAATACTCTTTGGGCACTTTCCTGCCTGAGAATCAACAGTTTGTCACCGGAACGCGCAAAAATGGCGCCACGGAAGACGAAAGAAAGCAAAGACGCGTCTTCAAAAGGCAAGTAAAAAACACGGAAGAGTGAAGCATAAAACTACTTGCTAACTTGAATATGGTAGACGTCATGGCACAAAAATCACAACCAGCTGGGCTATCTACAGACGCTATGTCAGAGCCTGAGTCGGAGTTAAAATTGATCCAGACCTTGAAGAATCAAGTCGAAAAGTTGCATCGAGACCTAAAGACCGCCAATACCCAGCTTTCAAACGTTCGTAATCAAAAGACGAAGGCTGCTGAGGAACACAAGCTTGAAATTGAGAAACTCAAAGCACAAAACGGCAGACAGATTGTTACTTCAGTCAACAAACTCAACGATTCATCCTACTTGATGAAAAAGCTGACTGATGCAGTCGACGAAGGAAAAAAGAGGACATTTGAGTATGAGAGGAAACTCACGCTCCTTGAAGAGTTCAAACATAATTTGCAGATTGAATTTGAGACTTACGACCTTCTCTGGAACAAGAAAGATGCTGTACCAGCACAACCCGGAGCGACATTCAAATCTCTGGGTTGGTACAAAAACTGTTTGCAGAAGTGGGCGAAGATTTCCGCAGAGTCGGAGGGTAAGCTAATTGCAGCCATGGCAGCAATTGAGGGTATGAAGGCAAAGCACATGCGAGAAACTCAACAAATCACCATTGATGCACAGAAGTACACAATGGTCGAGGCTGAGAACATTCTTTTGGCCATGTATGAAGCTATAGGAATCAAAGACACAAAGGCAAGCAGGGCAATTGCAAAGGTCAGAGCTGCTAACGTTGCAGCAATAAAACTGGGCACGACCCCTGACGAGATGAAGCGACTGGTAAAGGTAATCATGCTTGGCACAGATGAGCAGGGAAATCCCTCAGCGAACATGGATATATCTGCGCAACTAGCGATAGCGATCCAAAACCTCAAATTATCGGCCATCCCAGCAGCTTTTCGAGTTCCACCCGAGGGCCCTCAACCCGCGACATCTACCGAGAATCAGCAAACACAACCTGAAGTAACCCAAGCGAATCAGCCCACAGCCTCCGCTGCAAATCCCCAGACGAGCACACCATCGATACGTGCTCCCACTACCAGAGTCCAGGACTGTAAAAACTGCCCTAAATGTGTTGCCCATAGAGCTGCAGACCAAAAAGACCTCGGAGCCAGAACGATCTTCACAGAGGAACAGCTGGTATATATGCGACAGGAACTGCAGCGTCTCTACGAATCGACTTATGTTAACAATGCCGAAGCACATGACATTGTCAAAGAGAGCATCGCAGCAAAGATTGAGCTTCAAGAGAAGACAGAGGAAGCCAGATCTCTAACATGCCAGCTCGCCGCTCTTCGTGATATTATCAGTCGGACTATCTATGGCAAATATGCAGGCAACCTCCCTCCGGAGTGGAAAGATCATTACGGGGTCATGGAGTCTTTTTGTTCGAGTTGCAGAGAGATGGCAGACCACTGTGATAAACTCCTATTCAAAAACAGTCAACTAGGGAAACAATTCACATGTCTCGTAGAGACCAAAATTGTAATGGCTGGGAAATGCGGTAATTGCGAGGCCCTCCAGTCAGAACTCGAGGTGGTCAAAGAACATCTTAGGAGCATCAAAGCAATGTCAGAGGTTGGGATTGCAGTCCGCGTCTTATTCTTGGAAGAGGCTCGTGTGGCTTTATTTGGAGGAGAGCTGAACGATTCGATCGTTCGCGAAGCTTACAATGCTGCGTATGCTGCGAACGCTGAGCTCGATAACAAACTCTTTGGAGATGGCGACATGACTTCCTTGGAGGAGGATCACCCTGTACGTCTCTTAATAAAGGCATTCAAGGAGATCTATAGCGCAAATGCTGGCGATGACTGTGATGCGTTGCCGAGTTTGCTTCTGAGAGTCATCGACTGCCAGGCCACAATTCGATTCTCCAAGAAGATCCCTGACTGCAACGACGCCAAATATCTTGTTCGCGAACATCACAAGTTGAGCAAGAAGCTGGTTGAGAGATACCAGAAGTTCGTCGATGGGAAGACCCCCTTGTTTGAGGCCAACGTCAATCATTGGTTTCTGCTTGATAGGTTGGAGTGGTTGACTGCAGAGATCTTGGAGTTTGACAACGGAAAGAGTGTGGAACGGTACCTAGAGTTCATGGTAAGCCGGGTTCATGAATATATGACTGATACTAAAATAGTCACAGGACAAAGATGGCATGAATCCTAAGGTTGCCCTCAAGTTGTCGCGCAACGCGGAGAAGGAGAATGGCGAGTTTGGCTTCCTTGTTAAAATGACGCCACTAGAACGGGATTGATATGGTTTTGTGTCGTTTTGAGGATGAAGCTTGGTATTAAGTAGATATACAGGTGGTAAGGTTTCATTCGAGCAGTTGCTTTGCGTGCGATCGGAGGCCATAGCTTTCTACTTTTATCGCGGTTTGTGTACATGTTGAATTGGGTAGTTGTACCTCATTGGGACAAGCAAATGTATGTAATGGAAAATGTCACTACTTTACTAAGAGCAGGTTTTGGATGATGATATTCCGAGAAAATCGACACTTACTGCTCAGGGAAGGACTCTGATACACCCAGAGATCTCCGAGTGCATAGAACAGTTAAATATAGCTTATGGGACACTGTCCACTCTGGAAACCAAAGGTATTGCAAGTTCTCGGCTCAATGCTTGTGTTTGATGAGGTGCGGGAATACCTTCGTATCCCTTCGGACAGGTTGACTGTAGTGCGGAAGAATGGTATGAATGGATTTCATGCATGCATGGAACTATGCCTGCTATCAATTACTACGATTTTCTCCTGGTTAGTTATATATAGAATATGAGAAGTAGCAACTGATAGGAAGCATCATGAGAGGATGTTGGGAATGCGGTTCTGTGTGATATTTAGAGCAATGCTGCCTTGATTCCAAGAGGATGGCTTGATATTGGAAGGAAACAGTAGATTGTGTTTGCATTGCAATGGGAGGAAGTGTCTGAGGGTAGAAGTGCGAAACGCAATGTGATATGGAGCGTTGCATTGACGGGTTGGATTTGCTCTTACTGTAAAAGCCAATGTGGATCAGACCACCAACAGCAGCGCTGGTATGTAAGCCGCCTCCTCAACAACCAATTGAATGTGATTAAGAGGGGCGTTCAATGGCTACGTCAAGGCAACATCTGCTTCATTTAGACCTGTGGCATGACTACAAGTATCATCCTCTGCGCTCTATAGATCTATCTATAAACAATTTTTTTTTTCGTTATTTCTTAATAGCTAACGCCACCACACACGCCACTATGACCGATACTGATCACCCTCTCCACGGGGGTTGCTCTTGCGGTAGAAACCAATACATAATTCGCATCCCAGTAGGCGCAAAAGAGAAGCCACAAGTCTTTTTCGATCATAGCCATGGTCATCGTATGCTCCTCATCCCCGTCAAGACGTCCTTCATGCTGACAACTTCGGAGCAGGTCGTTCCCAAGCAACACCCCTCTCTGCTTGGCTGCGGGTTCCCCTCACCTGGTACCAATCGACGACATACGCATTTAGGGAGGACGAATCCCATCGCTCTATCCGCCGCACATATACCTCTCCCAGCGAGCAAAGCAGCAAACGTCACTTCTGTGGCTTTTGTGGTACACCCCTCTCGTATTGGTCCGAATCAACACCTGCTGAAGCTTCCTACATATCCTTGACACTTGGCTCATTATCCGGCTCTGATCTACGGGATCTCGAGGACTCGGGCCTGCTACCCAGAGAGACATTGGAAGATGCGGATCAGGACACGAAGAGGAGTCAAAATATGGCCCCTTATGCGGAAAGCAATATACAGGACGGACAGGGTACTGAGGGTCTGCCTTGGTTCGAGGAATTGGTCCAAGGCAGTAGGCTGAGTAATGTGGAGAGAAGCTGGAGGCATAGTCAGAGTCGCAATGGCAGGTTTAAGGTTGAATGGGAGATCATTGAGTGGACTGATGAAGGCACCGAGGGAAATCCTTCGCCGGCGAAGAGAAAAATAGGAGAAGTTGAGGAGAACGAGCTAATGGCATGAGGATATTGAACGGAAAGAAAATGGTTGGAATCGGGAGTTTGGGTAAGGATGGGCATTGTACAATGGGTTATGATGTTACGAAGAGATGCCTTATAAACGCAATGAGATGCCTCTCGTTGGCAACTGATGGTGGACGGTGCTTGGGATATAGCTCTAGATCGCTTCTACCTGTTAATATTACATCATTGCTAGCTATGTAGCTATTTCTGTAGTATCAGGGCGAGTATAGGCTAGCATACGGTGGGCCAGCGCATCGTGAGAAGTTGTGGATGATTAATGAGATGTAACAAGAAGATACAAAATAATCAAGACATCCTCCTCGTATCAGCACCTGCAACATAGTATAGAGCCTCAAACGTCTTTTCCTCACTCCAACTTCACGACCAAGACGGCTATCCACGTGAGTAAGCTTTTCTTTTCGGAGAAAGTTTAGGTACAGTAATGCCGTTGTTTTCCCGGCGGCTGTACAGGGCCGAAAATCCGGCTAAAAGGATTACCTCGTCTCCCCATTGACTCCAACGACCCCGCCAACAATGCCCCAGACACAGTGGGGAACATCACGAACATCTCTGAATAGGGAAAGATAATTGATCCGGTCTATGCGGTCCGAAACTTGGGCGGATTTTGTATAGATTTCGTCGTGCTTTTCCCCATATGACATCCCACTAACGTCACAGCATTCATATATCTAGCTCTCCCTCTTATCTGCTTCTCCGTTTTCTGTTTTCTTCATAGCATCCTGCAATCATATTGCCAAGAAACTTATATAAGTTCGTCCGGAATAACAAAAGGGAGCAAAGCATCTACAATTGAAATCATGTCTCTTCCAAAAGACTTCCTCTGGGGTTTCGCAACTGCTGCGTAGGTTTCTCCCTCTGCTAGTGTTCCCAAAACCTACCGAATACTAACTATTTCATAGTTACCAGATTGAGGGAGCACCAGAAGCTGATGGCCGTGGAGCTTCAATCTGGGACGTTTTCTGTGACATCCCTGGTAAAATCGCTGACGGGTCTTCGGGAGCCGTTGCCTGTGACAGCTACAACCGCACCGCTGAAGACATATCTCTGCTTAAAGAGACCGGCGCCAGAGCCTATCGCTTTTCGATCTCCTGGTCCCGGATTATTCCTCTAGGAGGTCGCAATGACCCCATAAACCCTGCTGGTATAGCTTTCTACAAGAAGTTCGTAGATGACCTGCTCGCGGAAGGCATTATTCCCTTCGTGACACTCTTCCATTGGGACTTACCTGATGCGTTGGATAAGCGATATGATGGACTGTTGAACAAGGAGGAGTTTGTGGCCGATTTTGCGCATTATTCGAGGACGCTGTTTGAAGCTATGCCCAAGGTCAAGCATTGGATCACATTCAACGAGCCCTGGTGCAGCTCCATCTTGGGGTACAATACGGGATTATTCGCTCCTGGACATACTAGTGACAGAAAGAAGTCTCCCGTAGGAGACAGCAGCAGGGAGTGTTGGCAGGTTGGACACAATCTCTTACTCGCACACGGCGCGGCAGTCAAGATCTATCGTGAGGAATTCAAGCCTAAGAATGGTGGTGAAATTGGTATTACTTTGAACGGTACGCCCTCTCTTTTGCTGCCTCAAATCTATGCTGACAGGAAATAGGCGACGCGGTCTATCCCTGGGATCTAAGTGATCCCTTGGACGTCGAAGCCGCCGAGCGCAAACTCGAATTCAGCATTTCCTGGTTTGCTGACCCAATCTACTTCGGACACTACCCTGCTTCTATGGTCAAGCAACTAGGCTCGCGACTCCCTACCTTCACTGCCGAAGAAGCAGCGCTCGTGAAAGGCTCGAACGATTTCTATGGTATGAATCACTATACCGCCAACTTCATCAAGCATAAAAAGACCGAGCCCGAAGCCGATGATTTCCTGGGGAATCTGGAAACCCTCTTTCAATCCAAGATTGGCGAGAATATCGGCCCGGAAACGCAGAGTTTCTGGCTCCGACCAAATCCGCAGGGGTTCAGAAATCTGCTGGGTTGGCTGAGCAAGAGATATGGTAATCCAAAGATCTATTGTACTGAGAATGGGACTTCGCTCAAAGGAGAAAACGACTTGCCACTTGAGAAGATCCTAGACGACGAGTTTCGCGCCGAGTACTTCCGCGGCTACATCAACGCGCTTGCGAAGGCCGTAAGTGAGGATGGAGTTGATGTCAGAGGCTATTTGGCGTGGAGCTTGATGGATAACTTCGAGTGGGCGGAGGGTTATGAGACTAGGTTTGGAGTAACATTTGTGGATTATGAAGGGGGACAGACGCGGTACTTGAAGAAGAGCGCAAAAGTCGTAGGGCCACTGTTTGAGAGTCTGATTAAGAAGGAATAGGTCATAGGATTGCATGGGGCATTGAGATGGCGGTGTATATTCATGTTGAGGATAATGAGATTTGATAAAGATCTTTACTTTTATTTGATTGAAGAAGTTTATTTCACTTACAAATAACGAAGCCTTGCTATTTAGGGCGTGCCTTTGTTTCTGGGACTCGCGCGTTGCTCCATAAATCTCTATTCACATGTGCATGATATGCTGTGTGCAAGAACACGCCTGACGTCTGATGTGATGTATACGCGGCTCTGAATTCCACGATCTGCCAGTGATCCAAGTATGGACTGAATATCTAACATACAATCATCTAAATCATCTCTCAATAGTCCCCAATACAACAACCTTCTCTCCGCCTGCGTAGTGACTATGCTTATTTTTCTTCGCAGCCTTCTTCACACGCTTCTTTGGTCCTTCCGTCTGCACAGTGCCCCCCCGCGGTCCACGATTTTCTTTTGCAGATTCTCGACCAGTAGCACTGCCAGGCTCATCGTCCTCATCATCAGACACGGTAGCCAAGAGTCTGCTAGTAGTACTCTTGCTGCCTCCAGAAGCACCTTGAATAGCAGCCTTCTTCTGCCGAGTAACCTCTTCTTCAGCATCCTTAAGCTCCTTCTCCTTCTCCATCATGTCTTGATCGTATGCGTCCCTCTCGGCATGGATGGCAGCAATTTCCTCTAATTGCATATCTGACATCTTCTCAAAGTGCTTCAAGTCTATGTGTTTTCTCCTGGAGCCGATCATTGCTTTAGTGACCTTCTCTGGATTGATTCTCTCTTCTTTATTGAACTTGAGCTTGATCTGTTTACGGCTACGATGTGGGAAGAGCTTGGCAATCATCTCGAAATCAGTACCGAATTGGGCAAGGCCCTCGTAGAATCGAGCAGTGCCTGCGTGATCCCAGAGCTGTGCTCGCTCACGCTTCATGTATGTTCCTGAAGTGATGACGCGAGTAAACTCGTTTTCCACAACCTCCTCCATTTCTAGAGCATCTTGACGGGCACGAGCATGCCGATCGATTTGAAGAGAGCTCTCATCCATCACAATGTTGCCATCAATGAGTCGCATCTTAACCCCTGAGCCGGTTGGCGCCACATTATCGTCGTCTCCTTCATTGTCTTGCTCGGATATTCCAGATGCTCCTACCAATGTGGCTCCTCCATTCGGATTCAGTGCTTCTGCAATCTGATCGCCAAGCTCCGGATTATTCATTTGCATCTTCATTGCTATATTGTCGCGCTTTCTCTGCTGAACTCGAGCCTTGATAACACTGTGCATACTGAACTTCTTTCCAATACGTAGATCCTTGCAAAGGTCCATCATAGTTAAGGTGGATTGATCGATTTCTTCATCAGAAGCACCGTCGGGGGTCTCGGCACGTTGCTTCTGCTTTTTGGGTGCTCCTTCTATCCTCTTCTTACGACCACTCTTGACTCCAGCTACGCGCCTAGGTCTGTTCAGTTGCATCTCGACAGTTGTTCTCACGTCATCGTCTTCTCCTTGAGGCTGGACTTTCTTCCGCTTGGTATATTTTCTCTTCGGCTTGGCTTGTCCTTCGCTCGCAGAGACAGGCTCCTCCACCAAGATATCACCGGACGTACCATCAGGATTCAATACTCCTCTAGGGACAATTTCTGACGCTTGGCCAACTTCTCCAGGCCTCAAGGCCGAAGCATTATCGTCAGCAGATTCGATTTCGATCCCGATCCCGACCCCGATCCCTCCGCCTCCAGCCCGACCCATGTTGGAGAAGCCATCCTGAGCCTCTTCTGGAAGACGAGCGATGTTCTCTGGTGACGGATATCGGTGCGCTCGTGGTTCAGGAGACTGGCTACTCACTGGAGAAGTCGATCCCGTGCGTTCCTCCTCGACTTCTTCAGTAATCTCAGGCACGGGTGTTGTCAATCGAAGCTGTGGAGGCTCGTTGGATGTTGTAGCCGATCCTATGGCTCGAGTAGGAATGGGAGCACTAATAATTGGAGGTGGTATAACCGTGGTAGGCTCCGATGGCTCTAATTGTGTTGGTATGGTTGCCTGTCCGGTGTCTGCACTTAGTCTATCCTCTCGAGGTACTGGAGACGACTGCTGCGCTGAAGGGAGAGGGAGTCTCTCGACATCTGTCCTCTTTGATATCGGTGGGATAATTCTAGAAAGCTTTGTAGGTACTGGTTTGCAGACCGAGGAGGCAGGCGATACGACTTCAGCCGCGGCAGTCTCAATGAAAGAGAGAGTGTTGTCATGCGGTTCGGCTACTTCGGTTTCTTCAACTACAACAGGAACACGCTTCGCTGGTGGTGGAACAATATCCTCCTCTCTTTCTTTTCTCTTCAACTCTGCTCGAACCGTGTTTCCCTCATTCTGACCTGCTGATACAACTGACTGCTCCGGATCGTCATGGTTCGTATCCGGCTGTGAAGTGGTTACGACAACTGGTAGTATCCTCTCTGCTGTATTCTCAGTAGCAATGACCTTCTGGGTAGTAGAGAGAAGGTTTTCCTCGGGTGCTTGGGGTGGCGCAGGGGTCTGGGATGAGCGCTCTTCGCTGGGGCGGGTTATAGACAGTGCCGAAGCGCCTTGAGGCTTTCGTTGCACCTTATTCGGGGCGAACTTTTTGCTTCTTCCTTTCAACATAATCGCTATTGAGAATATTGCATCAAGAGTGGGGTAAATGTCGTGGTTAGACCTGGGGAGGTGTTGGCGTAAATATCGAAATGGCGGGGGAGGTTTTGATCTTTGGATATCAAATTGAGTCGAAACTCGATTGCAGCAGCGCACAGACCAGCTCTGCCACTAGGGAACACTAGCGTGCTAAATTGAGACTAGCGCCTTGGCATGTATCTTTCAAGGCGATGTTTTCTTCAACCTCCATCTCTTCACACCTCACGATCACCCATTCTACTCACCACGCCTCGATCTTGCCACGAACTCACGACTGGCTGCAATCATCTCGTCACGTCTCATCTCAACATATCTGAATTGTCTGCCACATGTGCCAACCGGCCGGCCTTGTCTGATGCCGATTTCAACGCCCCATCAACCGTCTCACCCATCCTTCACCAAGATGGAGGATAGGAAAAGATCCGCTGGCGATGATCTCGCTCCGCCTACAAAAAGACAAGCTGTTAATGGCAAGGCCTCAGCAGATGCTGATATGCCCTGGGCTACCGATCTTGAGGTATGTCGCCGTCGTCGTCATGACTTCATATCCCCCCTCTCTTCGCGCTGGGCTCCCCCGATTCAATCATGCTCTTCACCTGTACCGGATTTCAGTTCCTCATACACTATATGTCTTGCGGTGTATGATCTACCTGGCTGGTGCTAATGCGCAGCTTGCTGTCTACAGCATGATGCTTAGCTTGCAAACCTTGTCCCACAGCCTCGTACAACACTCCCCAATCCGTACCTCCCATACACACATTTTCTCGTGTCGACTAGAAGTATATAATGATATGGAAGTTGATTACTGACACGTATTGCTTTCTAGAAATATCAGAAAGATGCTATCTACCGTCAAATGCTAGAGTATAAGAGGGAAAAGGCAACCTTAGAGTCACAATTGAGAGATGTTCAAAAACGATCTGTTGACCATGATGATCATCTCCGAGTCGTTGATACTTGGTGGACGCAGGTAAATACATTTCGAACGCATGCTTGGACGTTTATGCTAATTTGGGGGAATAGTTGTTGGATGAAGTTAAACTCTTAGTACAAGATGTGGTCCCTGATACTGACAATGATGGTAGAGCCTTCCGTTCCCCCTCATACCCGTCTTTGGGTTGACATCTTTCAAGCTAACTAAATACCAGCATCCTTCTCCACGGCATTAAGCTTCAAGGGTAGTGAAGACTTCCAAAGCCACCTTGCATCAAAGGCCAAGGAAATCAAATCAAAACTGTCAATTATTTTCACAAGGTTAGCAGCTGCCCGAGGGGAGCAGTCGCCAAATGTCGAGGATCTCCAGGGAAAACTCGCCAAGCTATTAGCTTCTCAAAAGGATCTTGTTGTCAAACTGGACAGGCTTCGTACCGAAAGGGATGAATTGAACGAGCGCCTAGAGACAGCATCACTTCGTTATATTAAAGCCGAGAAAAAATACGACAGAGCAAGAAGCTCAGCTGTTGCTAAATTGGAGCAGCAAGCAATCAATGGATCTGGAAATAGCACTGGTAGCGGAATTGGAAGTGTCGACAACGGTGACACAGAAATGTCCAATGGAATTGTCGAAGTCAGCGAAGCATCTCAAACGGCATATAAAGAAGTCACCGCTGTCGCTGAGAAACAAAAGGAGCAATTTGAAACAATCTCACTTGAAAATAAATCCTTGACGGAGCAGCTCACTGCAGCGACAAATCGGCTTTCTAACCTGACTGAAGATGACTACGCTCGTACCGATCTTTTCAAGCAGTTCAGAAGCCAGCATGAGGACGTTATTCGACGGATCAATCACCTGGAGGCTACAAATATACAATTAAGGGAGGATGCCGAGAAACACCAAGCTGAACGAACTGCCTATCGCGTACAAGTCGAGGGAGAAGCTGAAATTGCTATCAGCGAATTAGAGAACCAACTTCAAAGAGTCGAAACAGATCTCACCCGAATTAGATCCGCTCGAGACGAGTTGCTTGCGGATCAGGCCATTCGAAAATCTAGCCAGGATCAGGATCGTCCATCTAGCAATAACTTCCAGGAGCTTCTTGCTGGAAAAGATGAACGAATTACTGCTCTGGAGTGTGAGATTGAACGTTTGAAGGCATTACTGAACGAGCAGTCTTGCGAACTGACTCCACGTTCCGAGATCGACTCCTTGGATTTGGAGGAACTGCGTAGGAAATATGAGACCTTGGAACGTCAATTCGAAGCTATCAACAAGGAGTTACCAGCCATGCAAAATGCTTACACAAGGGTACAAGCTCTTTCTACGAAGAAAGTTATTGATCTTTCTATTCTGGAAGAGAAGGTTCAGGTTCTCACTGCCGAGAAGGCCAAGGCGGACCAAAAGTACTTCGCTGCTCGGAAGGACATGGATACTCGAATCCTGGAGGTTCGAGCATTGAAGGTACAGAACGCCAAGAGTTCCGAGATTATCACCCAATTGAAAGAGGTCGAAACTTCGAACCGTACGCTACTCAGCAATCTGGAGAAGCAATTAAGTGATATGAAGCAGTCCAATACCTCAATCATAATTGACAACAAGAAGATGGAGTTAACCAGCCGCGAAGCAACTAGCAAAGCAGATTCGTTGGGCAAGCAGGTCACGGAGCTCACCAACTTTTTGAAGTCGAAGGATGCAAACAACTTGAACACGAGGCAACGCATTCAGGCTGTCGAGTTGGAACTGGAGAGACTTCAAGTTAAGAACGACCAAGCTCAGAAGGACAGGGACCATTGGAAGACGAAGAGTCTAAGCAATCAATCTGGCGAAGAGGAAATGCTCAGGGTATGTGATCGTTCCAAACATGGTTGGTTTATTGCTAATTTTTTAGACTCTCGCTCTTTGCACGATTTGTCGAAAAGACTTTAAGAATACGGCCATCAAGAGCTGCGGCCATACTTTCTGCAATAGCTGCGTGGAAGACCGTCTAGCAAACCGTATGAGGAAATGTCCCAATTGCTCTAAGGCTTTTGACAAATCAGACGTTATGACAATTCATTTGTGATTGGTTTTCTCCCATGGTTTCCCATATCGAACTTTGGGTATGGAACATAAGCGTTGACTTTTTAATGAGACCGGAATGGTCCAGTGTACGATTGCATAGAGATGGACAGAGGGCCTGGCTTGACAAGATGCTTTCTGCATAGCTTCGGGAGAGAATGATTCCCTTCTCTCTGTATCCATGTTTTCCTTTTCACGTCATCTACACCTCGAGCAGGTGTCACTGTCAGATAATCCTACAAGGAACCCCAATGTTGGGTAACAGTGTTTGTACTGCTAGGGTTCACTTTAAATGACCATCAATCAAGAGCGATGAATTACAGTTTCATTGACCTATCTTCGCGCCGTTGACCCAAATCCAGTGCTCTCGTGCCTGGCGGAGCTTGAACCCGAGCTGCTTCGTCCAGGCGAAGGAGTTCCCCAATTATTTGTACCATTATTACCACCAAACCATGAGTTGCCCCTGGGCGCATCCTGCTGTCTGTTGTTCCTAGCTCCAGCCATGTAGGCCCCAGCTGCACCCGCAGCAGCTCCAGACCAAAACCCAGGTCTCCAACCCTCTTGCTGAGTTGAGCCGTATCTCTTCCCAGGATATGGAGGTGGAGGATCAAAGGGATCGTTTCCACCTCCTCCTCCCCATCCTCCGCCCCAATTACCTCCCCATCCCGCCCTCGGCAGCCTTGGAGCACCTGCAATAGGCAAGGCTTGCCAAGCAGAGTACACAATCCAAGCTAGCACACTCAAGAATATCAATCCAAAGATCGCCGAGCCCCATTTACTCCCCTCTCCACTCCCGCCTCCTCCCCAACTGCCACTCTTCCCGAACCTCTCCTCCCCCTTCTCCGTGAGCAACAACCTATACTCCACCCCACAACTCCCCTTCAGCACATACGGATCGTCGCGACTCGCGTACCCTTCACAGATAACCTCCGTACTGCCCAGCTTGAAGTCCTCCGGCATGTCGGCTGTGCAGCTCCACTCTATGTCTTCTTCATTGTAGGATGCGCCCTGGTTGGTGCAGCGCATACGCTCGACATTGTGATGCTTGCAGGCAGGGCCCTTGCATGAGAGCTGGGGAATAGCGGAGACGCGGCGGTGGGAGGTGAGGGCATTGGAGCGTAGTGTGAGAGTTTTAACTTGGGAGAGGAGGATCGCATCTTTGGGTTTCTTCGCGGCGAGGGAGGAGGGCGTGAGGCTGAGGAGAGCCAACAGCGCGGGGTAAAGGATATGCATCTTTTGCACAAATTTGTATTATTTCGATTCTTGAATGGAAATCGGGGGTTACTTGAAAATATTAAAACATGTGGCGGAGGTGAGAGGATGCTGTTCGAGCCTTGGTATGGGGTGGCAAAGAGGACAGATCATTGGTCGTTGATGGGTCGTCACTGTGTTGTCGCTCTGGAGTTTTGATGTAACTACATGTACTCTAGTAATTGATTAAGAAACCCCCCTGGGATACACACAATGAATTAACAGATCTTGTACAGTTTATATTTAATATATGTATAAAAGGGTGCGAACGGCATTGTTGTTGGTATTTATGCTTACAGTACAGTGATTCAACAGCACCGTGTGAAAGAGGCGGCTTTGGCCAGCAAGTCGAGTCAGCCTCGTGCTCCACCTGCTCTGGCAGGGGTATCATTCCCAAGCTTCAGTGGAAGCCTCAAGGCTCAAGCCGGCCTGTCCTCATCAACCTCAATATGCGCCAGCGAGTTACTTTCCTGCAAGAGCCTAACGATTCGATTGACCCAAGCGCTCTAACGGTCACATCTACCTCCATTTCCACCTCCGAGCTCATAGCTGCGCGAGAAGAACGGATAACATTTGGATTTGATGAGTTACCACAAGAGCTATATAGGGTGTTGAAGGCCAGTCATGAATTGCATGTGCGATGGGTTGGTGAACGGGTCTTTGAGACGAGGGCACCTCTTGTAGCAAGACTGAGTCCGGGGTTACATGTCTTTTATACGCCGTTGAGGAACAACGGGACTTCGTATGTTTGGATTCCAATAGGAAGAAGAGGCTATGCTAAGTGTTGTAGGGAGTTACTATGTCCGCTTTTGAAGAAAGTGTTTGGGGAATTGGATTGTATATCTCCCGAGGTAATATTTTCCATTATCTCCTACCTGGAGTTGAGAGCAATTGTTAATTGGAAACAGGAGTCCTTCACAAACCTCCCCCGGGACCGCTTCTCCCACTCCGCTGCAACGCAATACTACTCTCCCCTTCCAACCCTCGTTGACTTCATGTCCTATTTGACTCATAGACTCTGTCCTTCCCGCTCCGCAGCCAGTGACCCTTTGTGTCTCTCTCGAGTCCAGGCACTCTCCTCAGCAACTACCCTCGACCTGGATTTCGATACTATCTCCCACGCCCTAACACTAACTGCCTTCTTCCCTCCCACCACCCAGCCACTCTTCCTCTCGAAATCAGCATCGGCATCCTCCTCACGCCTGGAAGTCGGCATCCTCTCTGTTGAAAAAGCTCTTGAAGTAGAAGAACTCTCTCTCGGTGGCTTCCTCACCGTAATCGGCGAATCGACAAAACCAGCACCTACACTATTCTCTTTCCCAGCTCGACACCATCCGTTACCTATCTCACAAACCTTTAGATCAGGTTTTGTGTATCCGACGGGTCTGCACCCAACACTTCAATTGACCGTCACATCTTCAACCCCGCCATTAGATGACCGAGCATGTTCCCTCCACGCCCACCTGACGCTCCCCCGCGCCATTTTCGCAGATAAATACCAACTCGCAGACCCTCTCTTCCTCGCCTCCAAGAACCTCTCACAAATCCACTATATTACATCGCCTGTAGATCTCGAAGCACCTGCCTACACCATGTCCCTCTGGGGATCAGCTGTTCTCCTAGAGTTATCCCCTCCCTCAGTGACCCGAGGAAAAGACGAGGAATGGACATCTCAAATTCCCCTTCACCTGAGATATCTATTGCCGAATAAAGGCAAGAATGGCCAAGCAGAACTGGAAGTTCCGTATCCTGTGCTCTTCTGGGCTTGTACGGCCGATGAAGGGAGTAAATTCCCTATCAACCTTTTCGATCGCGCGAATCTCGGCTATGACGGGCTCTTTGGGCCAAGGACTCTCTTTTACCATCTCTCACCATCTCTTCCTGCTTCAGTCCCCGCGGGGAAGGTTGGTGAGGCTGGCAAGGTTGGTGACGATAGGTTAGTCAATAAACTGAGCGTACCGGTCCTCGATCTCGACAGGAGTGGGTATGTGGAGAGCGTTACGACTGCGGGGGTATTGGTTGGGTTTCTCTGGGTATGTTGGTGTCTGTTCAGGACGTGGAGGGCTACGGGGTATGGCTCGGGTAGGATAGCGAAGGAAATTAGGAAGGAGAAGACGAAATAGGCCCTGATAAGGAGGCGCGGGAATCTCATTGGATGACGGGTTGATATCTATCACAGCGCATATTTGATACCTCAAAATAACCGAAATGGTTTACAGGGAAAAGAATATCTATCTATATTCTATCTGGACGAAGTCTGATCACGGAAAAATGCTACATAAAGTTTCGAGTTCCCAGCATAGTTCCGTCGATATTTACCTTTCTGCCTGTGAGGCTAGCGATCGGCAATGCAATACATGTGCACCCAACGCCATCCCATGCCCAAATCCAACCCCACAGCGCTTAAAAGCCTCAGAACGCTGACCCTTTCATATCTTCATACTGTTCATCTTTGTTGCTTTCTGGGCCTCCTCGCCCAGTTCTGCTATTTTGAAACAAGAATACAATGAGGGAAGCTCATTGAGATGGACCACCATGTGGGCCCTTACCCCCATCTAACAACAGCTTTGGTTTGATGAAACCCTCGTCTAGCTGCTTAAACCATGCCGCGTGATCTTCCGCGGTGCCATGCAATAACTGACTGATCGCCCCGGATGCTGTGATCGTTGGTGCATCATGGCTGGCACTCCCGCTAGTTGGATACGGCTCGTCCTCGTTCGGCGGTGCATTACTCCTCTTCCTCTCTATGCGCTTCGCAGCAGGCGGAAGATCCGATGTATCGCTATCGATATCTGATTCTTCTGCAGAGTTGGGATGGAGAAGGTCTTGTTCGCTTTCGCGGTTGGCATCTCTTGCTGCACCAGAGTTCTTGCGGCTTAAGCCATTGGGACCATAAACCGGGCTAGAGTTGCCAGAGACGTAGGTCCCGCGCTGGTGATCTCTTCGCCCGTTGAGTCCATCTAATGGTACAGAACCGTTTCTCCGGGGTACATTGCCGAAGCTTGAGCCGTTGTGTTTGTAATAGGAACCGCTCGGGGGGGCTTCGATATCGAACTCGTCGTCCGAGTCAATTTCTTCTACTACACCTGTCCGAATACCTAGAATCTCTAGCATTCGTGCTGTTGTTCCACCGAAGATAATGACGGTGAGCACTACAACAACTAGAACAGTTGCTTTCAGTGCCCAAGCGTTGGCACCCGTCAAGCCAGCTGCTAAAGCTACCCCGACAGCTCCACGAAGACCAGCCCAGAAAAGCATTGCTTGGTAGCTGTAGGGCAACTCATCGGCAACATCCTTGCCTCGTCTCTTCGCTCGATACCGAATGAACCAGTTGATCAGTCTTGAGAGGGGAAAGACAGCGGCCCATCTTGCAGCACAAATTCCCATCACAGTCACGATGATGAAAAGTGGCTTGAATTCTAATTTACTGTCGGTGAAGAGTGATAGTCCTAGGTAAATGAAGATGAAATTCTCAGACAATTGGGCCAGAACTTGGAACAAGTATTTGGTGGTGAGTTGGGTTCGACGAGACATGTTGTAATATGCATAATGCTTGAGAGTGATTCCACAGAAAAGGAGTGTGACAATTCCTATGGCCTATTAGCGTTGCATCAGGATTAATCTGGAGACACTTACCAGACATATGCAGACCGTTGGAGAAGAAATAGCTAGCATATGCGATCAACACAACCAAGCAACTCTCTATCTTGGGGAATCGTCTAACATAGGTGTATTTCAAAACGAGAGCCGTTCCAATACCCACACAAACTCCGATAACCAAGCTCCCGAAGAAGACAGCCAAGAAGATTCCGATACCTTCCAACAAGCTAATTAAGCCGAGAGTCCCCGCAGCTCCACCTTCTTTGTATCGTTGAGCTGTCTCAAACAAAACGATTGCAATGGCGTCGTTGAGGATAGATTCTCCGAAAATGATTGTATATAGTTTCGGGTCGACCTTGTAGGTATTGAAAATAGCGAGAATTGTGACAGGATCCGTAGCCGATAATGTTGCTCCTACAGAAATGGCATCGACAAATGTCATCTCGAATCCATCGATTGGTACCCGGGTGTACACGTATAGAATCAATCCAAGCACAATTGCAGATATGAAAGTCCCGGCGAACGCGAAGGTCAGGATTGTTCCAATGTTTCGAAAGAAATTCGCCTGATGTAGTTCATACCCGGAAGCCAGAATGATTGGCGGAAGCAGCAGATTGAAGAATATCTGGTAATTGAAGCTGACGAGGTTCTGTATCGAAGTCCCGGAGCTCAATCTGAGGATGAGTCCAACGGTCATTCCTGAAGAAGTCAGTACATCGATTGTGCCCGAATCCATTTTGCCTACCTGCGAAAATTGATATCACTGTTTCGTGTACAGCTTCCACCTTCTTTTGCTGAAGTATGTAACTCGTGAATAGAGCTGCGATCAGCAGCATTATCATTATGAAAAGCGCCCAAGATGAGAATATCTCCATCTGGGAGGAATCGGGTCCTGCATCCGTCAGCTTCTTGTCCTCTTACCCCATTCGAATTCCCTACCGTTTTCCGAATCATCTTCCGACTCCCTTTCTATAATGATCAATTAGCTTCTGCCTGCCATCTAGTTCCGTGGGGCGCAACGGACTCAGGAGTTGGTAGGCCACGCCGACCACTGCCGCTGACATCTTGGACATGTTCAAAATTGTATACCCCCAGCGTGTAGGGGAAAGAATGTGATAGAGTTGTGGCTCAGTGACGAGCAACGTGCAGAATGGGGAGGACACATGTAATTATTCGCAATAATATGGCGTCAAAGTCGATAGGAGATTCTGGAGATGCGCCCAGAGGCTAGATGCCGCAGGCGTCGTACTAGTGCTGGTTCAGGTAGCCACTTTTGTTCTGCGGCTCTTCTGGGATGCCCAGCCCGATTATTATGGGTTCATCTCGGTAAGAAGGATGAGATGATGATATGGTGATGTACTTTGTACAGTAAGTTCAGTAAACTTCCATGGATTTCTTATGGCGGCGGAATGATGGTGCAGCAGTGTGGACCTTTGTGGGTGAGGCTGTGGCTCCGTGGTGCAGGATATCTATCTGTTTGGTGGCCGCCGATGATGCGGTTGGCGGGAAGGAGGGGGGGTTGGTCGAACAAAGTGTGCCAGGTGACGCTGGGATGATGGGCAAATGCTGCAGCAACAATAATAGATATAGAGAGAAAGAGATGCCCAGTCTTCTCTCCTATGCTAATTGTTCTTCTACTAAATCTGATATTTTTATTGATGCCGAGATTCATCACGACTAGTTCCTTCACGGACCTGATCTATTGTGAGTGAGGGCTCTTCAAATGAATTGCATTGTTGCGTCGCCCAGCTGTGCTCTTCCCGGGATTTATCGTGGTGGGTGCGATGTCGTACCTTGGGACGGAAGATGCCAGGGTCTATCTGGTGTTCCTGACCCATCAAGCCAGCTTCAACTCCAGTCGAGGGGGATAATATGATCAAGTTCAGCTCAATATTCGCACGGGTTATCGAATACGATCATTCTTCTAATCTGAAAGAGTTTCATTCTGTCATCAACCGAACCATCTGACCGGCAATTACCTTGCGACACAGCTTGAGGTGCAGCACGAATCACGAACTGCCAGCTATGCACAGCATCTGCGACCGCGTGATAATAAGCCACGCGTGAACTCTCAGAAGAGACTGCTGTTCAAAATCTGGTTCAAAATCTGGGGATATCAGGTTATGCTCGAGTAGGGAGAGAAACATCTACGACAACTTTGAAGCTATTATTTCGCACTCACCGCCGCCTACCTTTCCACCGTTCCGCCTCCAGACCCACCCCCACACCTACTAGGGTTCTCAAGAGTGAAGAGTGGTGGATCAAAAGTATTATCTACATAAGGAAAAGCTGGGAGTAAACAGAACGTCATTCAGAGCTGTGAGGCTGCACACTCTATTTGAAGGAGATCAAGATGGCAGAAGATCAACCACCAGAGAGGAGGCCAGCAGGTCAGCTCGTAATATCCCCTGCGCTATCCGGAGAGACCCAACAAGATGATGATGCAGAACCAACGAACGGAAAACCCCTTCACGAAGAGTCCCCGCTACTCTCACCATCTGCCGACGACGAAGAAAGCGAGGAAGGATTCATCGACCACGCTTCAGTCCTCCGCGAGGACCTTATAGATGGATATCAAGAAACCAAGAGTTTATGGTACATGATACTGTTGACGATAAGCATCGGTGGGCTACAATTGGCATGGGCAGTAGAACTCTCAAATGGAACACCATATCTATTAGCGTTGGGTTTGAGCAAGTCACTCATGGCACTGGTATGGATAGCGGGACCGCTCTCAGGGGCTCTTGTTCAGCCATACGTGGGAATTCTCAGCGATAACTGTAGATCCTCATGGGGGAAGCGAACGCCGTTTATGGTTTTTGGAGCACTTGCCACTATCATTTCACTACTAGCTCTTGCTTGGGTACGAGAGATCGTTGGTGGCATCTTAGGACTTTTTGGCACAAGCCCAGATTCGGAGGGCGTGAAAATCACTACGATCGTAATCGCGATAGGGTTTGTGTACATTCTAGACTTTTCCATAAACACTGGTACAGTTATCCTCCGATGCTGTGCGACCCCCACTAACACCTCACAGTGCAAGCTGGAGTTCGAGCTTTCATTTTGGACTGTTGCCCAAGTCACCAGCAAGGTAGGTCATTCTACCTCAGGAGTAGATATATAGTTAACTCCTTGTAGAAACTGCAAACTCAATGGCTAGTCGAGTCGTGGGCATCGGCAACATCATCGGCTATGTTGCTGGATATGTTGACCTGCCAAAGTACATGTGGTTCTTCGGGAACACCCAATTCAAGATCCTATGCGTGATCGCCTCGATATCTCTTTCAAGCACCGTGGCTATCAGTGTACTCACCGTCAAGGAGCGAGATCCTCGACTTGTCGCAGCAAAACCAAAAGCCAAAGGAGGCCTGATAGCTTTTTTCAGAACCGTTTTCATGTCCATCCGTAGGCTTCCACCCCTGACCAGGAAAGTTTGCGAAGTCCAATTTTTTGCCTGGATCGGGTTTTTCCCCCAACTATTTTACTCTTCATCCTACGTCGGAGATATCTACGTTCAGCCATTTCTCGAAAAGAACCCTAACATGACCCCCGACGAGATCGATAAACTCTATGAAACAGCCACCAGGATGGGCACCCGAGCTCTCTTAGTCTATGCCATCACATCCTTCACAACCAATGTATTCCTTCCTTTCCTTATCGCTCCTTCTTATGACGCCGCCACCTACGATTCCGACGACAGCCAGAGAAGCTATACTACCCGCTTTTCCCGCTTCCTCGACAGCCTCGTCATCCCATGGCTCACTCTCCGGCGAGCCTGGCTCATCGCCCATCTCGTTTTCGCAACATGTATGTTTAGCACACTTATCGTTCACAGTATTGGAGCGGCTACAGCTCTCATCGGTATCGTTGGTATCTCGTGGGCCTTAACACTTTGGGCACCATTTGCCATAATTTCCGCCGAAGTGAGCAAGCGGGACGCCCTCCGGCGCTCCCGCGAAGCTACACAGCGTGCCGAACTCGAAACAGATGTCGAAGGTGGCTCCGTTGGCAAAGAAGAAGACCAGGCAGGTGTCATCCTCGGGATTCACAACATGGCCATTGCTGCTCCTCAAATCCTCGCCACGATTGGCTCAAGCATCATATTCAAATTCTTGCAGAAACCGCGAGGAACGCCCGGCGATAGAAGCTATCCTGCGGTGCTGGCGGCGGGAGGAGTATTCACCCTTATTGCTGCTTGGTTGACAAGTCGAATTAAGGATGAAGTTGAATTAGCTGAAGAGGTTGGAGAGAGGCCAACGAGGGAGCAGAGAAGGAGCATGAGTCAAGAAAGGGGACTGATCAGGAACCGTAGTTATACTGGCTTGGAGTATTAAGTTATATATTTTGGGAGTTTGTACGGTTTGTACCCCTTATGACGATTTCGATAGATTAGTCTCTGGGTGGAGCTTCGGAACTTTGGATGATATGGGACGAGATAGATGTACGTTAGTGGATACCCCTTTCACGAATTATATTACCCCGGAACAGTTTTACTTTAAAGTTTAAAGGCCTTAAACTTCTTCCCTCTACCAACTTCCCAAGCTTGCGATATTCTCTCCATTTCAAAAGACTCCCTCTTGATATATCGATCGATTGCACCCGCAGTATATCTGTTACTGTAATTTTTTTCATCGATATCTTGATGTTCGTCTCCGCTATCGACCTGCGGTACAGAGGGGTTTATAACTTAATAAGGCAGGTCCTATCACCGGCTGCTCCCGAGCAGAGAAAAATACCATATTCGGGGCACGAAGTATAGTACTGTGATAGAGGGTCGGTCGAGTTGTTCCGAACCCACTATTCAGCCTCGCGCTCGCCTCGCTTATGTAAGAAGATCCTGCGCAACGAGTGCCTGAGGCTTGCAGATTAAAAGGGGGGAGCTTCGCGTAAAAAAAAAATAGTGTAGTACAGCTGTAAGGGTTCCCGGGAATTCGAATTCGAAGTGGCCAAACTTTAGGGCAGGGCCAAAACCACTAAAAGACTTCTTCACATTCGATTCTTACCTGTTTTCGGTATATACAAATGCAATTCGATGCTAGATTTTTGATATCTTCTCTATCAACAGGGAACGCTCACAGGTATATTTAATCATTTGTCCACGTACTACAGTCTGTGTGTTAATTGCTACAGATCCCAAGCCAAACAGACCAACTCTTCTCTTCCTTTATAATCTCCACCGGGTTTACCTTCAACTTACAATTGCACATTTCGAGGAAGCTCGGGAAACGGCCCTGGCTTGCTAGTTTTGCTCTGGTTCAGAAATTGGCCATCTTATAATGATTTTCTCTTATGTAAGGTCTCTAGATCTCGAGACCTGCGAAATGTCTCAGCAAACCATCACGGCGCCCGTCCTACATCTCGGGCACTCGGGTTTGCCTATACCACATTTTCTTATCGCGAACAGTTCTGGGAATGCCTTCGGATGCATTACACATGTATACAACTCCTGCGCTAAGCACGTCTCCGTGCCCTAGGGGTTGTCATAGGACAACTGTCTCACGGTGGCTGCCTACCAGACGTTAATTGATACTACATTTGCTGCTACTACTACTACTACTACTACTATAAGCTCCACTACCTTTACTCGAACAGAGATACAAATCTGTTTCATCACTTAGGCTAACACATTCCATCTCTTAAACTACTACAAAGTTAATCCGAAGAAGCATGGAAAGGCGTTTGTTGTCTAATCACGATCATAAGCTTATTTAGACCACAATTCAGTCCCCAAATTTCATCAGTATCCTAGTATCGTCAAATCGACTTCTTGAATTTCTCTTCCATATGCATCGTCCTACCACTCTGATACTAATAATCAATCGTCAATCCCTCAGCCACAGAATAGCTTTGTACACCTCGTAGATGAAAGGAAGAGTCCAAGCATGGACCAAAGCAGTCTGGAAAATAAATACTGTGCTAGAAACAAACGGACTGCATAGAAGTTTGCTGATCTCACAACAATGCCATTTATGTAAAGCAAGACTTTGTTAGCTATAGTGTATCTCCAGAAGCCACGTTGGGAAGTGACGATTCCGAATGCTAATAACTCTCCTTCAAATTTCAATGCTCTCTGCGACTTGGATACTGGATGTATGCCAAGTAAACCAGCTCGTTTGAGGAGCCTTCCATAGCCTAGTATCAACAAATCTTTGTCAAAAATGTAGTGTAAGCTACGTGGTAGCCAGACACGTCTTCCTTCCAATGTAACAATTCAAAGACTTCCCTGCCTCCAAATTATCTCCTTCTTTTATCAACGTCACTTATCCATTCCATGTCTAAAATCTCTCCATCCGCCATAAACCCAGGATATTCTTCTCCACAAAACCAGATTCTAATGACCATGTCTTCGGATATAGTGAATCTGGCGTAATAGGTAGAATTGGTGTTGTTAGATAGGAGATAGGCAGGTAATCAACCTTAAATAAGCTTTAATGTTTGTAGTTTCTTGCTAGCATGACCACGGAAATGTCTTTGGGGTGGAAAATCATAGTTGTTCCCTCTTTTCCCTTTATCCTCCTTGTCATCATGTAGGACTTTCTTGTAGCAATCGCGTCAGTTGAATAACAACCATGAATAACGAAGGATATACGCACTACCTCAACCTGTAAGAGTTCTCAATCCCCCGCTAATATTCTTGTTGTGTTAACAGATGCTGTGCTTCAGATTTAGCCCCAATGCTAATTTATGTATCGTGGTCTTTGACTCTTTGGTATCTCCTTCTTCTCTTCCTCGCCGCCATTGTGAAGCTTTGTAGACTGATCAGAAACACTGCAGGCTCTCTTTAAGTTGTGTATCTCCTTTAAGAGTCTTTATTCTGTCATCCGCCACTGTGAAAACCTGTACACTGATCAGAGAACATTGCAATCTCCCTGCGACTTATATATCCCTCCATCCCACCCCCCGTGTTGACTTTCTCTTCAACTCCTTCCAGATCTCCACCAATTGTTAGTATCCGAAGCTATCGTCTCGCCCCTCAAGCCAACTAATCCTCGCTACTTGGCCCATGGCCCTTGGGTATTAGCCATTAGGTATTAGTACATATTAGCATGATATTGCCGACGCTCGAAGCGTCCATCATATTTTGTTTCGAGATTGTTGTTCGCCGCCGCTGATAAAGACATACGAGGTATTATATCGGCGGGGTGTAGGGAGGATATAGGGTCGTTTGAGAATGAGATATGGAGATTCGTATGGTAGGAAGATCTTCTGGGGATCGATTGTGAATGAGACACTGCTATCGTCAGATCGACACATATGGCACGAATATGGTACGTGATATCCTAGACCCCCGATCGTGTTTCTTGAAGAGGGAGGGCTTACAACAGTCTTTACCAGACTTAAGAAGTTAAAGCCAGGCTTTTGTTGATGATTGCGAGACTGAATAAGACCGATTGGGTATGAATAAATTTCTTGAACAATTTTCGCCAATATAAAGCTGAAGATTATGCATGATCGATCTTCGATTCTTCACTTCCTCTTCATCCTTGGCCGGAAGCCGTCGTCCATGAGAAATGCACAGCTCCTACCTATTATTGCAGAACCTTGCTATCTCGTAGAGTGATGAATACGTCAGAGAGGTACGTGACGCTTCATTCCATTGAGCGTTTTAGTAGATGCTTGACAGATGCTGAATAAAATTATATCATATATGGGAATGAAGATTCAAGGATTGAGGGGTGGTTTCACATAAACTCGTGCTTATTCTCACCGTCAATTACTTAAGATGGGTCAATGAACATTGCATTGATTTTAGATGCAGATCCGCAGACACACAATCTGCTACTACTTGTGCCAATCCTGACCATGGTTCACCTCGAGGTTTTCTTTGTCAGTTCACCTCCCTCTCCAGCCCCCTACAACAAACACATCCTCCAAGAGTCCAGAAATATCCGTAGCTCCTTAAATGAAGTCAGTTATGGTAGATTCTCAACTTATTTAGTGACTTACGCGTTTAATTCTTGGTATTTTGCTTTCCTGTCGATTGCCTTGTATAGTAGGACGGAGTTGAAGATCTTGACAATTCTGCAGTTTCTGTTAAGAGAAGCTCGCTGTGATTAGATTGGAAGTGAACTTACAACTCTCCTGGCTTAATTGGCCTGGTTTCTTCGAGCAACTGGCCTGGCAACGGTTCCATCGCCGCGATGTCCAGTCCTAACCGCATGTCTGCGAACTTGACTCTGTTCCTTGTAGGATCTGTCACAATCCAAGCAGTCGAACGATCTTGGCGTGTGGTGGATCTGGTAGTGTCTGGCACTGCTTGACCTGCTGGCAAAGGTCTTGGTACAGCCGGGGTGATCACATGGATACCTAGCTGCAGCTGGCTGGGCTGGCTGGGCGTTCTGAGCAGCGGCAGGAGCCACTGGGCCAACCAGAGGAGCTTGAAGAGCGGCGACCAGAGGAGCGGCAACCGATGGAGCGGCAACCAGAGGTGCTTGAAGCACAACTGGGGCCAGGGGCGCACCAGGAGGGGGGAGAGGAAGCTGGGCGGTCGACAGACCAGGGGGACGGAAAGCCAAAGCGGCCATGGGATCCAAGGGTGCCATATCTGGCAGAGCAGGTGAGAGGAGTTGGGGAGGGGAGGGAGCTGAGGAGTGACGAGGCCAGCGAGGTTTTCTAGAGATTGGATAATCACCCTCTGGGCCTAGGTAGAACATACTACCATCTGCGTTCTTAGCGCGCATCTTGTTGCTTTGTTGTTTTGGTGGAAAGGGAGGTCTCGCTTGTGAAGCCAATGGGCGAATTTAGACAGAAGTGTCGGCTCGGGAGAATATTGTTGCGTGGAGAAGGTACACGAGTTTAGGAAGCTCAAGCTCGAATAAATAGGGCAACCTTTCCTAAAGGGTGTTAGCTCAGGCTTGTGGCGCTTTCGAATCAGGAAATCAATCACAATAGGGCATTGGTGGAGCTCGGAAATCAAAACAAAGTGCGCTCGGCTAACATAACGCACCATCATAACATACGCGTGACGCGACACGTCCTCTCTTGCCCTAAGAGGTAGGGCACGAGGAAGTGAGCGTGTGCAAAGAGAAAGGCAGGAAGGGGACAGTTCTATACTTATGCAGGATCCGCAACTTTGATGTAGACTTAGAGGTAATGGAGCACATCATCTACAATTTTTGATCACTCTGTCACTTGAAAAGTTATTGGCTTCAGATTGTAGATGTAGAGAACTGGCCCTGCTATATAGTACAGTCAAGACAGGGCTTACGTTTACTATTCTTTTGACTTCACTTTCTAGCAAATGCCATCACTTGTTGGGCCGTGTATTCCATGTTTACATTGGAAATCTTAATGCTCACTAGATGATTTCACTAAAAGCGAGCCCTTCTTGACATTGAGATAGTAGCCATTGGAAGTTCTAAAGGCGTTAGATTCTGTCTACAGTAATGGGAATTTGCGTAGATTGTAATCTGCAAGTTGCAACATGTCAAGGTCCGAGCTGTAAGACAGTAAGAGACCTGGTCGAGACTCTTCATCTTCAAGCATTTGTACATCACTGAAATCACCGAGAATGAACTTCTGCAACAGATGATATTCCAGTACAATCATGCCATGGCTGACTTCTCTTGAATTCAATTTCAAAGGACATTAGGACGGGAGACACCTTGTAGTAAGTATGAAACTCTGGTTGTCAAAATCATTAGACTCTCATACGTTGTTGTATTGAGGCTTAGTTCATCAAATACAGAAAACATTGAAGGCTGAACAGTTTCCGGCCGTCGAATGGGAAATTTAGCAGACTGTGAGAAGATATGATTTACTCGGACTTTGCAAAGTTGAGTATATCCTCAGAGCTGATAGCCACCAAACAGAAACCCATTTAATACCTTTCATGTCTTTTGAATCGTCTCCTAAGAAGTCAGCCGAATGATGAAGTTCTTTTGCGACACTAGGAGATTGCATCTCGAAGTCAACATCGTGTAACAGGCCCAAAACGGAATTGGTAAGAATTACATAATCAATGAACAGTCACTTTGTATGTTTCTATATTATAATTCAGCGTAGTCAATTGACTTCCTGTCTCTTACTAAACTAACCTGGGAAGACTAGAGCGGAAGTACTATAGGCATTCAGCATGTTGACCACCACGGCGAAGCTAATTGTAGTCTTATGCACAAGGCTATCATCAGGGTACGTATAGCGTGTCTTCTTACGCGCCTCTAATGTAACTGGAATACTATTCTATGAATAGCAGTCGCTTGCACGATACTTTATTTGACTATTTCAAGCTCACTGTAATCAGATACAGAGTGGCCCTGGATTTCAACCTTAAATTATCTCCAAATGTTGGTGACGTTACGGCGCTTAGGTAACTTTGAACTCCTATGGATTTCCATTATTTCAGAACTTGGTAAAATTGACTAACACGTATATACGCATAGAATTTGTTCCAATCAGATCTAATCTATATTATGGCGACCTCTAGATCGATCTGCAAAAGGGTAATGATCATTCAGATTCATTCTCGGACGATGGTTGCATTGGTTGGCTGGTACCAATCTTCATGCCACGCCCCGTTGGGCATGAGTTTGGGAGGAAGGGTTATGCAGTTTTGCGAAGTGGTGGATGTATGTTATAAGTTATGATATTGCTTCAAGATCTCCCAGCTCCCATCATCAAATACCTAGGTAAGTAGTACTGCATTGTTGTGCCCTGAGAGCCAGCTTCAACTTATCTAATTTCTAATAATCTAAGCAACAAGAAGAGGTGGGTAGGACCTAGAATAAAGAGAGAATCGGAACGAGGCTAACATGAAACTAGGAAATCATCCCTTACATTTCATGTATTTTGCAGAGAAACTATACACAAGGAGACATGGGTTTTGCAATGAAGGACGGCGAATGGGCTATATTAAGAATCGAGATAAACTCCCAGAATCCCAGATTTCTACTGGAAATACCGGACAAATGCATACCAGATTAACTCCTCCAACAGCCGACAAGTCTCGAAGTACCAGATATGAAAACCAAAAGCCAGACATTGTACAAGAGAGCAAGATTTCAATGTCGAAAATCAGGATTCAGGATAGCTTAGTCCAACTCATCAGACTACTTTGATCCCATATCGGAGTTTCCATTCGGAGAACACATTCTTTTTGGAGTGAGTTCGTGGACCGCTCGTATGAGCATAGAAGGGCCCTGAGCATACCACCTTCCTTTCCGCAGAGAAGTGCCACGGATGGAGGCCGAGAGGCAGCGAAGACAGTGACGGTCATGGTGCCCTATCTGGTCAGCATTTATCAAGCCTCAAAGCATTAGCAAAACTTACAGTGTCGATCAAGGTAAACAGCCGATGACCTCTGGGTAAATTCACAAAGTTAACACTAGGATCGGCACCGATCCTTTCATGAACCATTTTGGAACAGTATGGGCCACTGCTGGGAGTGTAGGTGAAACGACCGATGGTATTTCCGAAAGTCATATGCTCAATCTCTTCGAGAGGAAGTGTTCCTTCAAAGCCGATTAGCCAAGGGGTAGCGCCCCACACTTTCCCACCGTACAACACCGTCACAGTCCACGGTGCCGAAATCAACAGCAGAATACCCAGGACTAGGAAGAAGGCTCCAACCCCTCGAGTGGTGGGAATTGCAATGAGTGCCGCTCCAAGCACGAACCATAACGGACCGCTCCGTAGAGCGAATGCTGCCCAGGTTTTCTTCCATGTTTCTCGAATGAGGAAGTGGATACGAGGAATATCCTTCCACCGGATACTGATACCATGACAACCGTCAATAATCAAGGACCCATCATGGCAGACGCCTGCCACTTGAGCAAGCGGCTCAATATCCCACAGATTGGCTCCCAAGTCATCCGAAGTGTTGAACCAGCCAACTTGCCCTGGAATACGTGGTTGATCCATGCAGATCATGCGCTCGACAATACGATCGCTGTCATTTGCCAACGAGAGACGAGCGAGAGCTTGCAGTTCTGTGTCTGTCGGATCCATGCGTGGTCGTTTGGTAAGGAGAGTCATAAGAGCGTACGCGATGTCTCCGCGCTGGAATTCGCGCCACTGTCGAGAGCGGAGTGCAGTGAGCCCAAGTTGGATGAGTTCGAGACGGGATAGCGACAGAGTACCAGTGTAGTGTTCGGCAAGAAGCCGAAAAGTTTCCTCGTTGCCATCGCTGACAATCTGATTGTCTTCCGTTGTACGTACCGCCCATGCCCTGTGAACCATCTCCATAATGTCAACGAGTTCGGTAGAATCTCCATTCTGTAGACTTAGGGGGCCTGGGGTGCAGAGCATGACTTTGTGATTACGAGATAGGAGGACTTCTGGTAGGCACCAAAGACGCTGTCCAAAGAAGACCAATGCATTGGGAGAAGGATCGGGGAGGACGATGCAGATTTGATGAGAGCCCCTCACAACGTCGCAGAAACGATGGACATCATCTGTGGCCTCGGGTTGGTCTATGGCACGACAATGGTAGTCGCACCAATACGCCTCTACACCAAGCTGCTCACAAAGTCTCCTAGCTCTGAAGTCTAATGACTCTGTATCCAAATTTGTGTTCTTGGAATTTTGAGCAGTAGGCGAGAGGATCTGATATTGCGCCGCTGCGAAGCTAATAAAGATGTAAAGACCTTTGTAGCTTCCATCCTCAACAATTTCCCATCGATCGTTTCGGTATACAACCAAGGCACGAGGTCTGACGAGTCGCTTTTGCTCTCCTTGAACCTCGTATTCTTTGTCGCCGTCATTGTCTTGCTGTCCCTTCACACGTGTTAACGACTTTGGTGCAGCATCCAGAGAGTTGAGAGCGTGTTTGGGATATTCGTAACATCGATTAGGAAAGCCAAGATACATGGATCTTGCAGCGCCTGGCCCACCACCCAGTGGCCACGCAACGATAAACAAGACAAGCGGCACAGCCAAAATTGACTTGCCGATGGCCAAAAAGATATTGTCGATATGGTCATCATGCATTTTAATTGCCCACGTCGCGACTCGAAGCAGAGTTGGTGCGTTTCCACCTACTTCTCGGCGGCGCCATTCACCTGCCGGTTGAGTGTTAGGTCCCGACGCAGCTTGAACCAACATACGGTAAGGTTTGCCATATGTTGGACTGATATATCGGGCAAGGTCTCGAGGCCGATAAGTTTCTCGCTTTAATACATCTCGATGAAAGTGCTGAGGAGCTGGGGTTAGAGCACTGTCCTTTTCGAGATCGCGTAGAGTTGGGTTTTGGTATTGCCGGCCCTTGAACCAGCCTCTGCTACCATCATAGTGTTTGCTGATATCGACTGCTGAAGAGTCACTATGTTGTGGGCTTGCCTTGTACATGTTAATGAGGTAGTATTACGTGCAGAATATATATACACTGACCTGGAACTCCATACTGTCAGAATATTGCTGTAAAGTATCATCAAAATGTTGAGCAGTGCGTTCCAAAGTTCATGGGATAGTTAAGGGATATCTAGAACAAATATAATGCCGTTTTGTAAGCCTGTATCTCATTGTCACCCCATCATCAATAATGCCTGCAGCTTTCTACTCACAGGACAAGTTCTTTTGAAAAGTGCAAAGACCCCCTGTTTCAGCCCCCATTGCAGGAACGCTGGTTTGACGGCATAAATTAGATACTGCCCATGTCAACTGTCGGTGGCAAGAATCGCTCGTTGTGAATGGTTGTTGCCAAATACTGTGATAGAGATGTAACCACACCTTCAGCCTCACATACCCAGAGAACCATTTGAGGAATGTAGCCGCTCAGGCATATTGGTAGAAGTGCATTTTTTCCCGTCGACGCGAGACTTCAAGTCTCGAGCGGGAAAAATAATAACAATTTCCTCTCAATAATCACAATAATTTAGACACGAAAGTTTTTTAGACCGTTATCTATAGTGCTGCTACAAATCTGGGGAGCATGAAAGTGACAAAGTAGGAAGATCAATTATGAAAGTGTCAGAAAAATAGGGGTTCTGAGGATCGTGGGAAAGCCACTGTTGCCCTATCCCGTCTTGTGTCACTCCGCCAATAAATGACTTCTAAACTTAGAGTCATATCCTGCTGCTTCATGCGGTCACAAAATTGACGGCATCTGCCGTTCAGCTTCAAATCCCTTTCAGCTGCAACTGCAGCTGGACATGGTGATGTACTCGGTGTCGAGGGTACGGTCCAACACTGCCTCGATCCCTAAACTGCACAATGGGAATTGAAATCAGTGGCACAGTGTTAACCTCCAGCTATGTGAACAAAATGGTGTAAGAGAAGAGAACACTTGTAATTGATGTAGGTAGTAAGTTTCAAATAGACAGAATAACGTCCAGAAAAATACAGTGACTGGAAAATTTCCAGTGGAAATTTTGGCAAGACAATTTCAATCGTGATAGATGAGTTTCAAACCCCATTATAAAGTTGACGACAATCAAAACAAATGTCGAAGATGTTTAGGAATATCCAAACTGTGCGACCCTTGATAGCTGAAGCCATGCATACAAGCCAAGCAGAATACTGGGTGCCAAGGCGCTCCGCTTACATATCTAATCTAGCTTAGTGATTGCTTAGCGAAGCTATTTCAGACCTCACTTTAGGGGAAACAATCATGACGATAGTGGTTTTAGTAATTTCCTCTAGAATATCATATAGAGATCGTATTCCAAAATTTCTCTGGAAAGAACATAGTATCCTAGCTGCGAGAAGTAGAAGAATCGATCACGTGTTATGCAGATGTCACATGATATATAGAAATCAGAAAGGGTAATACTTCTGAGAAGCAGAGCCTTTGCTGTGTGACCCAGAGGTAAAAAAGCCGAAATTAGGCAAGACTCACTTGTCAGCATCAGTCTATTCACAAGTCTTGGCAAAAGCAAACACATATCTCTACAGCGAAGATCTAGAGGGGACGTCATCATGTTAATAAATTAAACGGTCGTGTGCGGATTGGTACCGTTATATGCATCCACAACAGTTAGCAGATTATAAAATATTTTCAGAGTTGTTTTTGAGACGTTCCATGGTAAATAAAGTCCAAGACTCAAGTTGAAATTTAGAAAGCCGAAGTTTATAAGTTAAAGGGCACGCGCGAATGGTGAAGCAAAAAAATCATGTCGCATGGAAACATTAAAAGCAGCTCTTCTCAATTTTGATGTGGAATTATTTTGTGCTATGATGCTATCTTAGTAGCCGTATCATGTCAGTCCGCTTAAGGAAAGCTATTGAGTGAAGTCCCAATAGAACTTGTGGTCAGCAGGAGACTGATATGAGGCCGGTCAATAGCGGAACATCGTCGAATTGATGTATGTCAACCGCTGTAATATCTGTGAAGGTAATGAACCCACTGAATCACTGATCTTGCAACAGGGTCTCAGTTCTCAAAACCGAAGCAAGGATCTGCAAGATACTGCTTCTGCAGACAGGATTATAGAGCTCAATCTTGGCGACTGTAAAAGACACAGACTCAATTACTTATCGGTTTCTCAAATTAGCCTGATGCTTTGCCAAACCAGCCTCAAGTTCTGCCAGCATCTTTACATGTAAGTCCTTTCCGGAGCAGCTTTCGAAGTATTTAGTGGCATGATCAGAGGTCCAGGAACCGGGCTGGTTCTTGATGAGAACAAGTAGCTCATTCAACAACGAATGGAAGGTCGAGTTTCATAAGCTGAGGAATAATGGTAGAAATTTTTCATCGTACCACGCCAGTCGAGAACATCCATCATTTTCTTGCAGGATCGGATATTCCAAACAAAGGCAGGACTAACTCCATACAATTTTATAAAGACGGAAACATCGGTGCGCTTGTATTCAGCTGGACAAGTATCCCGGTAGAGACTTGCATCTGCTAGCGCCATACCGTAGTGAGATGCTTTGTCTCCAAGTCCTTCGATCTTGGAATCCTTGACCTGACCAACCCAGCCTAGCTTTCGGGATCGGATGGCACAACCAGCAGTATATAGGCCTATCATCTCTTGCAATTGGGCACTTCGGCCTGCTTGATAAGCATACCTCATGTTGCTGGCAACCGTTTTGGTTTTGTCCTCTACCAGTTGTGCAAGGGACGGAAGTGGGGTGACCTGGAGACTGATAATTCCTTGTTGAGCATTATTGAGCTGCTTTTGTCTGTCAATCTCTGTTTTAAAGCGTTGGACTTGTTTGTTCAAAGTTTGGATTGTTTCTGCACAGCCATTCGTCGACTTCTTCAATTGAGCAATCTCTGCACCTTTTGTTTGTATCTCACCACGGGCAACTGAGAGTTGTTGGTTTGGCAGACAGAAAAATTTGACTTTCTCAAGGATGAATAGGAACGAGCGATGACTTAGATCAGCTTTCGACACTAAGATCTGATTTTCTGAAATCTTTTTGTTAAGTGCTGTGACCTCTGTAGCTTTTGCTTTGATGATCTTAGAGAGCTTCTTGATGTCTCCTCTCTGGATCCAGAGATTGAGATTTTCCTGGGCTATTTCGGTATGCTCGTAGAAATCATCTTCATCGTCAGAGCTCAAGCTGGACTCATTCTCGCTGTTGAACAGAATCAATTCTCTTCGAGCGCCTTTCTCTAACCATTTTGCCTTCTTCATTTTATGATCATCCACATTTTTCTCATGCTCTACCTCCAATTGCTCTACTTCCTTCTGCAAGGCTGACAATGTAGCATTCAGGCTTTGAATTTCGATTTCGGCCTTGCTGGAATTCGTCTTATCGCACTGAACTTGCTCTTTCTGCTTTATCGCCTCAGTAACGACGTCCATCTGATCGGACAGCTTTTGGCGCTCAGCTTCGAGATTAATCTCATCGATGGCAGTCATGATTGCGGTATGTTGGACTTCGGCTTCTTTCTTGGGCTCAAGTTGAGAAGTAACCATTGCCTTCCTGCGAAAGAATAGTGAAGCTGGGTATGATATGTTAGTAATGGTCTAACAGTAGTTACAGAACGGAATTGTGAGGGTTTCTTTACTAAGAGAGAAGTAATTAAGAGTAGTTGCAATAAGTGATTGATGCATTCGAGATTGCCAGACCTATGAAGCGTGGAAAATGCTCCCCTGCTCCAGAACCTGTGGTTGTCAAGTTATGAAAGGGTTGACAGAATTGTTGTTGTTGTTCTTCTTGTTGAGAACTTGAGGTTTGCTGACGAAGTAATCGTAAGAGTGACACGTTGGACTGCTATCTATGGAAGCTAAGAGAAATCTTTCTTAATTTAGTGACTGGGCCTTTCAAAAAAAAAAAAGACAGCTAGCCTCACGTTGATTATTTACCACATGAGCAAATTGCCAAGGAGTAGAAAGTTGAACACGGGTATCTATTACTGTTAGATTCAGACGTTTTATAGCAAATGAGCTTTGATTAAAGCTTTGGGCTTGTTGTCCGAGAACTAGTTGGATTTTCAACGACCCCGGGGGCTTGCAAATAGGGACCTAACAGGACTCCACTATGTCTTCGTAGTGGACAGAATACTTTATATCCAGAGGCTTCTACATTCATAAACAGCGAAGAAAAGGCGCGCACTGCGTGTCGTGCCCTGGGACAGCTCGCTGTTGGTGTTGCTGTTAGTTGAAGGCAGTTCTAGGTTGCGCGAACAATTCTGATTTGAATCATCGAACCAAAACAGATGGCGTCAAATTTTGTCCATGAGTCCGTTATGGGTACCATTATGGCCTCTGTACGCTCCTTCATATTGTGGTCAGTGCAGGACAGGAGTTCACCTTTGTTGACTGTGCCCTCGCTTAACGTCCTTAGCGCCTCCCACTTGATTCTTCCATCTTCCCCTCAACCTCTCGGACCAAACTTCTTACTTTCCTCTTCAGCTTCGTCAATCTCTACAATTAAGACCAAAGATCGACCACAAATCATCTGCAATCTTGCGCGATACATTGACGCCTCTAGCTACCACAGCTTCATACCAAAAACATCTTCCGTAAGTCTCTCTTCCATCCCGCAAATCGCGCCTTCCTGCTCTGTCGTACGCGCTCGATTCGAATCAAGAGGGAGGTCCGTTCTAACACCAATCAGTAAATTCGAGTCCTTTAGACAAATCTCAATCAAATACCACCGCAATAAACCTCTCGATTCCTGTAGGTTCTAGTCGGCGTAGTCGTATTCTCTCGATGTCTCTCGCGCGCTCTGTTGTGGCTCTCAGTCCTATCACGAAGGCTAATAATATATACCTAGCTTATCAACTTCCATTGAGCATTCTGCTTCTGCACAATGTCATCACCACGTAATGAAACCGCCGGCGACGGTGATCCCAAGCCTGGTGCTTTGGTCACTGCTCGTCCAAAGTCTGGAACCTCGTCACACCGTTCTAAGCTCGTCATTGACCCCGTTATCATGTGTGTCAAAGCCTATGATCGTATGTATAAGTTCCCCGCACAACTTGCGTGCAGTCTCAAGCCGCTATTACCTGTCTCCTCGTCTAGCACGAAAGGCTTTCATATCAATCCGCGTCGCGTTCAATCAGCAGGAATCAAAGCTAACAATTCTATAGAGTCGATTCTCTGCGAGGATTACTTCTCACCTGAGCTCGAGAAAGACCTGGAGAAGTACCAGTCTAAGGTTAATATCCTCCGTACCCAGGCCAAGATTGATCAAGCCGTCAAGATTATTGTTTCTGAGCGTGTCCAATTGGACAAGTTGGCGAAGATGATTGAGCCAGTCAGACTTGAGTTGAAAGCCGCCACTGAGGTTAGTACAATGAGCTCCTGGGAATTTGGAAGAAAAGGTGCTAACTCATGGAGTAGAACTCAAACAAAGCCAAGGCTGAGTATGATTCCAAGCTCTTGAGCATCGGCCAGATGGAGTCTTCCATCCTCACCAATGGGACTGGCAATATGTCCGTTGCTGAGAAAATCAAGTCTCGTAAGGCTGAGTTGGATATCTCTAGACTCAAAGCTGAGCTTCTTCAATGTGAAATCAATGCTCTCGAGCTTGAGATGATCTCGGAGTCAAAGAATTCAACCGTCGAAGCCCTTGATCAGGAGTTTGAGAATAGCAGCACTGCACTTGGCAAGAAAGAATTTGCTCTCTGTGACTTGAAGGCTGATTACCGGAAGTGCGTCGCTGAATGGGATGCCAAGTACTATGATGAGGAGTATGGACTCTCTACCCTTAACCGGCTGGAACCAGAGCAAGTACCAGATCCAGAGCCAGAATCAGAGCAAGAGCTAGAACTGCCTACTGTGCTGACTGCTGCTTTGCATGATGCTGAAGTAAAGACAAAGGAGCTTGAGTTCTTGCAGGCTGCGACTTCTCAAGACAACGACCAACTACGAGAAAAGGCTGCAGCTAATGCCGTGCAAATTGCTATCATGTCGAAGGAGATTGAGGCTTACAAGGCTGCCGAAGTCAAAATCAAAGACAAAGCAGACGCTACTGTTAAGGAAGTCATGCAACCGGCCAAAGAACTTGATACATCCAAGGCCGGGCTTGCAATCAAGGGGGATAATCTTCATATCCAAAGTCAAATGATGGATTTGGAAAATAATTCCGATGTGACAGTCCATCAGAGCACTGAGAGCAGTGAAATCACTACTCTTTCGAAGAAAGCTGAAGATACTTCGAAGAAAATTATTGCCTTATCTGGTGAACTCGAGTCTGTCAAGGATACTTCAGTCATATTGATGGACCTTCGCAAGACTATTGCTGACCTAGAGGATCAACTATATTGGGGAAATTCTGCTGCTGAGTATGCTAAAAATGTTCTCAAGACTCAGATCCAATTCCAAGAGAAGCAGATCGAGATCCTCAAGGCTACCACCTTCAGTGGCCCCAGCCCCTGTGAGCACGCAGAGAATGAGTCGAATCACTTGAAGAAGATCATTTATACTCACGCTCGCGAGATTGAGGTTCTCGAAACTGAACACCAGGACAAGATCAAATTCCAAGCCCAGGAGATTGATGCTCTGAAGGCTGTCTCATGCTCAGAGGGTATCCGCGCCAATGAAATTCTTTTAATCGAACTCCAAAAGAAGATCGACGATCAGTCCAAAGAAATCCAGGCTCTCAAGGCCACAGCTGCAATCAAGGTCACTAGTACTTTGAAGAACACAATGACTGCATGCAATGTGGACATCCAGATTCAAGAGCCTGCCACTTCGAAAACGACGAAGAACATTATTGCTGCCCATACAGTCGTGACCAGCGACCTTGAAACTAATATGGTGCTTATGCCTGCTGGCACGTCTCAGGCCTTGACTGATTTGCAACAGAAGGTTGATGCCATGGAGCCTTTGTATTGGGTCGGTCTTCAAGTTCGCATGCGACACAATGTCCAAAAGTTACGCAACATATTTGGTGGCCAAGTTGAATTCAACAACCACATGTTGGAGGAGGGCTTTGTGGCTGTCAATGGTGGACGTGCCAAGGCTGACTCCGCCATCTACATTGCTAGCCTGCACAAAGATTCAGGAAATTCCCGTAGCTTCGAGGATATCTATGGTGCCACTGCTGCTGCTGTTTGGGAGCACCGTGACTTCACTACTTTCATCAACATGCTGGATATGCTTTACGATATGAAGGTGTACAGCACAGGGAACTCGGATGGAAAGCGAAAGATTTTTGCTTACAACTTCAACAAGATAATTGGCCGCATCTACCCCAAGTTCGAGATTGCTTCAGATGAGGAGTTTGGCAAGTACCCAGAGCTTGTTATGGTATATAACGCCTTATTGAAGGACCACAAGGAGGTTGTCGCCGCTGATTGGGAACAACGCAAGTTCATGGAGAAGACCTGGTTTGAGCCAGCCTGGGATGTCACCCACTATGATTTTCATAGTGCTGCTGGTCAGGCTTGCTAAGATTCCTGCAAATTTTGTTTTATGATTGATTGGTTGCTACAGGCTACTACTAAAATTTGCTCTCGATTGTTTTCGTTGACGACTGATAGGGTGTCACATGGATAGAGACTTGGTATTCGCTATCTGGATCGCTCATCGCTCTAGGTTCGTTTGAGGAATATTATGATAATGGTTTGATGATTTGCATGTGGGCTATGCCTGAATTGCCTCCCTTGCGGGTAGAGACTTCGAGTATGTAACTAATAATTCCAGATACTTTGATATCAGGATTAGAATAAATGAAATTCCAAAAAAAAACTTGTTCCTTCCTCGCGATCGCACACATTGTAAAGACCAAAAGTATTGCACTGTGATTTGCTTTTTGCATAATGTAAGGAACAGTTGTCGAAATTCGAAACTGATGTGAAGTAGTTGACGTCTATTCCACATTTGAATTCTTGTAGAAGTTGTAGCAGTAAGAAAATATGTCTTAGATCAGAGATTTCGAAACATAATCTGTGATTCTGCTCCGCGCCCTGGTCTTGATTAGGAGCATAGGTCATGTTCCCAGGTACAGTAAAAGCCTTTTGAAGGCTACGGAGTGAACTAGGCTGGATGATTTGGCGATAGCCATATCCTAAATTTCCTGAACTGATAGAAGAATGATACTGATTTTTTATTGACGTGTTGCAAATGGTATCTGCAAATTTTCTCAGTCATTCGCAAGCCTATGCACTCTTCGTTGGTAAATCTACGTGTTTTATTCATTCTTCAGATACCAGAATGTCCAATGACTTATTACATTCAGTAGCCTATCAGCTATCTGAGGTCTTGCGAAGACCTCATGGATATGTGCAGGTAATAGCTGCGTTTTGATCCTCTTATGGATATATTGAAACACAAGAAATAGTATCACAATCAGTTGAAGGAATCTTTTTAGTATAATTCATCAATTCTTAATTTCTCCTAGAGGGAAAGCAGAAAGCGGCGTACAATGCTGCACCCAGAAGAACGCAAGCCAACAGGCGATCTACCACTGAGTATTTCATGTAGTAAATCTGGCCAGTTATGTTCGCCTCAGTAGCCAGCACATATGTGACGACTAGACTTCGGCCTAGACTTCGGGATAGATCAAATCTCGGTAACCTGATATCTATTCCTGTAGCACTGATCCCTTCCCCGAGTCCGCTGGTTTGACGTAGGTCCGATGTCTCGAAGAAGCAGCAGCAAACTCAGCACCGAGGCGCTTGTAAACCGCAACCGCTGCCTCATCCTTCTTGAAATCCTCGTCACACTTGAAGAGTTCCAAGGGATGGACTTTCTCAATAAGGACTTTCGCATCCTTCAAGAATGCCGCGGCCTCAGCCTTGCCCGTGGAGCCCTCATCTGCATAACGCTGCATATTGGCATAGCTGCTGATTAACTTTATGAAGCTAGTGAAATGGTAGCTATCTAGAGCGACATGAGGTGGAACGGCATAGACTTGTTCGTAGTGGGTCCAGCGTTCGGTACCGTAGGACTCGATAGCTTGAAGATCTTCAGTGTAGTGGAGGATGCTGGCATCCGAGAGAGGATCTGCGTAATGAGTTGAGCAGTCGCAGGTAATGTTGGGAGGGAACCAGGTGCTCTTCCCGCCTCTTCGAACCCAATCTTCTTCTCTGTTACGTTGACGGATCCAGAAGCCAACTTTATA
This sequence comes from Ploettnerulaceae sp. D365, assembly GCA_003988805.1. Classification (NCBI taxonomy): domain Eukaryota; kingdom Fungi; phylum Ascomycota; class Leotiomycetes; order Helotiales; family Ploettnerulaceae; species Ploettnerulaceae sp. D365. The sequence goes on from QYAL01000081.1 coordinate 50,461, forward strand.
GCAGTGAATCATGGTTTGCTTTAAAGTCTCAAAGTCTTCATTGCTTTCCTTCAGTTGGATCTTCAACGATTCCAGCGCGTCATTCGTCTCCTGTGCGTCAGTACTATACTGTACTGAAGCCTGGTCGTCAAGGATCTCTGCAGAAGACTTGAATAAAGGCTTGATCGACGACCCAATAGCTGGATTAGCAGGAGGTGAGGTTCCAGGCGTCACAGAAAGTCGAGCAATCTTCCCCTCTAGTGACTTTATCATCTTGTCTTTGGAATCGATCGAGGTGGTGAGACTGGTAATCCGGGCATCTTGCGATCGGATAGTGTTGCGGGAGATATTTCGCTCTACTTGTAACCTGGAAAGCCGTGATATCAGTTAATGTAAAAGTAATGTCTTGGCTTCGCTCGCTATCGATGATCGACAGCGAAGAAGTATAGGACCAGACTCTCAGCGAGATGTCCCGATAAGAACAAAAAGGAAATCAGATAAGCTTACTGAATTACTGCACCGTTCCGATCCGAGTCTTTTCGCTCGATTATGGTCAAGGCACCTCTGAGGCGCGCGTTCTCAGTCTCGATGTCAATTAGCAACCTATGGTCGGAGTATTGATGGAGGATAACTTACCTTCAGACCGTCAATCTCGGTTTCAAGAGACATTTCGAAGATGCTAACAACAAGCAACTGCATTCCAATTAGTTCAAATCTGAAAGATCGAGAGTGAGATCGATACTTTGGGATGGAAAGCCAAGTGACAAGCCGTGGAGAGCACGCCAAGGTATATTATCTTACGAGGAAGGACTCCGAAGGAGAAAGTTAATTCATTGGACTAACTGGCTACTCCCACCTTAATAGGAAGCTTTTGTTTCACACAGATCTTTGTTGTTATTCAGAGATGAATAGCATATTCAATGTGACTGGTGGTAAGCGAGGGACTAGCTTCGATTGCAATTGGTATACGCAAGAATCCAAGCAGAGGTGACCCTTCTCAACCTTATTTAAGGAAAGAAGCTGAATTGGCAATGAATCATGAAGGCGGAGCGAAGTTCCAACGAAGAGAACAGACAGTAAGGAGTGACAAAATAAATGAGGTGCTGCTAAGGAAGGTGATTATCTTCTCGGTCCCTCGCGAATCAATAAGAGCAATGTGAAACTTGAAAATCTCCGACTGGTGATATGTAGAATATCGCGGATCAACATTTGACGCGACAAAAATGACACGAGAACACGCTGAAGAACCCAAGCCAGCAGAGAAATGTTGATTATTGCTCCTTTTTTGATGGATACTGCTCACTACATAAGAACCCAATCGTTAACTCAGGATTTCCAGAGTTTCCCGCGGCAGAATACTCCAGAATAACCTCAGATCTTCCAGAATAAAGGACAATGACACGAAATTGGTATTCAACATACTTGCCAAATAAATCAGATGATTTTGGAATGGTGGGACCAAGGGACAAACAAGGTCTGATACACTTGGTGACAGTGAGCGAAAATTCACTGCATCCTGTGGAGTAATATACATTTAGTGATAAGTAGATACTAAATAAACGCACTAGTGTATCATGCCTCTGGCATTCTTGACTTCGCCTATTTTTCAATTCCTCGGCGGTGTACTGCAGAAATTTGATCGGGCAATTATTCCCATGGGCAGCTCGGCTTGACCGTATTGAGTTGGCTGATTTGCATGTCTTCTGAAGAAGTTCTTTGGTCAGACTTTCTCAAAGAGTAGATTCTTAAAATCTGAAAAATATAAGCGCTTAAAGCGCTCGACACTCGACAATTCAATAGCATAGTATCAATTGAACGAACTGCTTGCAATGTTATAGCAGCAAGACTCTTTAGGAAATGAAGCCATGACAAGATGGCTGACTGTCAGGTCCGTCTGGCTGTATGATGTTCGAGTATAATATTCCCTGTGAGGGGCTCAGGGACCCTACTATAGGCCTGTATTGGGTATCAATAGAAGAGGAATTAAAGAATTGAGAAAAAAAGATCCAAGCTCGTGAGTTCGTAGTCGTTACATCAACGTCTTGGCTGGCTGTTGTTCCACTCAACACACTCGTTGAAAGTGACTCCAGATCCACCGAAGATGTCGAGCGCACTTCCAATTGTGAGGTCGACACGAGTACCACTTAGAGTCTTGACATGATCCAGGTCCTGAAGATGCCTTCCGCCACCAGCATATGTGACTGGAATACTGCACCACCCTGCCAGCTTCATCACTAGCTCCTCGTCAACTCCTTTCTGAAGACCTTCGTTGTCTGCGGCATGGACGAGGAATTCGGAACAGTATGCTTCGAGAGACTGAATAGATGCTAGAATATTTCAGCTATGGTAGCCACAGGAGTTGATTGAGAACCCTCACCTTCATTCACTTCCATATCGGTGATCGTCTGCCACTTGTTCATAGCAACGAACCAGGTATCGCCTTTCTTTCGACAGCTCAAATCAATGACTAGCTTCTCCTTGTCTCCTCCAAGAGCAGTAAGAACAGAATCGAGATGTTGTTGAGAAAACTTTCCAGATGGGAATAAGAAGGATGTCACAATAACCTGCCAACAAGATCAGCAGAGTGACTTTTTCTCGACCGAAATTCTTTTGCTAACCTTGTCTGCACCCCATTCAATCCATTGGGCAGCATTCTTATCATTTATACCACCTCCAACTTGCAGGCTACCTTCCCATACTGCCAATGCTTCTTTCGCTGCCTCCTCATTCCCGGGGCCAAGCATTATAACATGTGCACCTTCCAGTCCATGGTCTTTGTACAGTTGTGCAAAATGCCGGGCTGGTAGCTTCGAGACGTAGTTCGTCTTCAAATCTTCAGAGGTAGCGGTCAGGGTTCCGCCGACAATCTGCTTGACTTGGCCCGAGTGCAAGTCTATACAAGGTCTGAATTTCGTCATAGTTATGTGCTGTTGCAGACCAAAAAAAAGACTTGTATTCCATAGCTTGATAGAGAGGGGGGTTGAGGTTCACTCGGAAAAATATCGGACCGAAATATTTTAGGGGATCAATACAAGAATTATTTTGGGAGTTCTCCAGGTTCTCTACATAGCGACAAATAAGATGTCTAAAACGCTGGGGAAAAGAAAGAGGCAAGAGCCCAGGCATGATGCTGGCAGAAGGGAAACAAGTGATGAAGCTGCAATCGAACCAGATCTGCTGGATGCACAAGAAATATTCAGGCGCCATTTCGAGGCGCAATTTAAACCCCTGCCCATTGCGCAGAAAGCAGAGCCAGTGGAGGAGATGATGGAGGAAGAATCGGATGAAGCATCAGACTGGGATGGAATATCTGATGTGGAGGAGAATGGCGTGCAAGTTGTGGAGCATACGGATGCGCAGTCGCGAATGGCAGCAATGTCAAAGGAGGAGCTCAGATCATTCATGGTATTTGGCACTGCAACAATATCTTAGCTTTGCTAATCATTTCACAAAGAGCTCGAAAGTACCGAAAAATACACCTACAGTATCAATCATCCGAGATAAAGCGGGCAGTACGATAGATGATGAAGACGCCTCCGAAGCAGCGAACCTCAAGAAAGATCTCGCCCTCCAACGGCTCCTCACCGAATCCCACCTCCTTGAGTCCTCTACAAATCCTACACTCAGCGGTAACAACAGACACAAAGCCACTGATCTACGACTACAAGCCCTTGGTTCCAAAACATCAATACTAAAACAGGAGAAGATGCCAATGTCGCATCGGAAAGGAATCAGTTTAAAGCAAACCGAGAAGGAAACAAAGAGAAGACATGAAGCAAGAGAGAACGGCATTATATTAGAGAAAGCGAAGATGGGATCCAAGAAACCCAGTGCCGGAAAGAGAGACAGGGGAATTGGTGCACCTGGAGTGGGCCGGTTTTCTGGAGGGACATTGAATTTGAGCAAGAGAGACATTTATGAAATCGAGGGCCCAAAACGAACACCGAGCAGCAAAGGTGGCAGAGGCGGTAGAGGTGGAGGTAGAGGCAGAGGGAAACGTGGTAGATGATTGTCAAGATCAGTTCTTTCGAGCAAAGCAATATAGCTTAAGTGCTTCAAAGTCCATGAGGAATAGGGTAGATACGCACTTCGCTGCAGCCGGCTTAAATGAGTGCCTGTTGTGTTTAGAGCTCAGATAAAGAGCATTAGCCGTCCGAACTCTAGCTTCAGGAATCAGAACATCGGAAATAGCCAAGATGTGGGAAACTCGGTGTCAAGTCTGGGTCAATTTATGACGACCATTTGGAACTTCAATCCGTCCGGATAATTTCGATCCCGTCGGTCCACTATGTATGAAGCATCCATTCACACATATGGTATTGAACTAAGAAATTAATGTTATTCTAGATTTGAGCCATCTCCCTTTCAATCTATACTTCACCTGCAGGTGAGCACACCCTCTCGATTAGAGTGCATTTCTGGATTTCTCTGCCTAGCAAATACACGATTCGGCAAGGCTGGCTTGGAATTTGGGCCGGGGACTGCCAGAGCGCGGAGACTGGCTGATGAAGTTGTAGGTCTCCTACTCCCTTCAAATTTCATCTCAATATCAAATTTACGAGGCTACGACAAATAGAAGTCTTTTATCTTACCGTTGGTCGAACTCTAGGCTCTTCGATTTCTCTTGCCTTTCTTTCCTGGGCTTTTGCTTTACATAGATCGTTCTTTCACACCGATTCTTAGATTTTTATGCTGGGAGTTCTTGGTATGCTTGGATATTAAAAAGCTTCATGAAAGTCTGGAAGCCAAAGGCGGCCGGAACGGAAGTAACGACCCTTCAGCTTCTGTTCTAGACTTGTAGTCCGTCATGTCTTCCAAGTCATCAAATGTCCTACCAGAGTTTGAAAGCCTATTACGTTAAAGCTCGATTTATGTGAGTTGAAATGAAAGCAAACTGATTCTATCGATAACGATAATACGGGACCGTTGCTATAGTTAAAGTCTATTTCAGTCATTCAAGCGCAGGGGAGCTACAATGAAGGGTCAAGGCAGACTCCAAATAGGAGCATATGTGCTATCAGTCAGCTCGAGTTGAGCTGGCATGTATCTGAGATGGTAATTATGGTCTGAGTGACAAATTGTTCATTTAATATCCGTTAACCTGTGACATTCCGCGTAGTCTATCGTTGAAGCCTAAGACCTGTAAAAGAATTTATGCAGCTCGCTCTCGTTCGGAGCCGCCTCATACCAGTTTCAAGGAGCCTCAGGCAAAGCTTTTGTAACTCCCAATCCTCTGCAGATCAACATATTTAGAATCCTGGCTATTTCGACAAATTGGACCGATCAAATCCCTGGGTGAAAACCCTAATCTGACTCCTGCTCCGGAACAGGAGGAGCATGATGACCCGTTGGTCCCTGGCAATACTTCCGAATTATAACCTCTACACTCAAACGCATCTCTCTCATATAGACATCAACCGTTGGCCACGAATCAAATGCTTGGTAGCGATCTTGAAGGACAGGGAATATTGCTGAGATTCTTCTATCTTCACCCAAACATCCGGCTACTAGCTGCCTAAAGTTCTCCATATCGGTGTCCTTGTTAAGGCCAGTAGAATTATATCCGGTGTTCGCCGCGAGGGTAGCAGTCATGTCGAAGATATCCAGCATTCTCTTGGAGAAGTGGCGGAAATTATCTTTAGAGGCCAGCAGAAGATCTTCGAACGATCGGACGTAAATATCCTTGAACAAAATATCCTTATATGTAGGGTCAGGGTCAGAACGTCCTTGGGCTTCAGCCATATCTGAGTCTGCTGATTTATCATAGCCAAGTCGAAACATCGCCATGTCTGCTCGCACGTTTCCAGTCGCAGCTGCTCTCTCCCCGGCTGCAATCATATCAATATGGGCAGCTCCATAGCCTCGTATATCTTTTGCCCTTTCGAAAAAGCGACCGCGGATTGCAACGGCGACCTCAACCAATGGGCGCTGAAGCGCGAGCTTGTCTGTGAGTGTGGCAACTTCAGCATTCAGGCGTATGTTTTCTTGCAGCGCGCGTTCAAGATCGGCTTCGAGCTGTTTGACTCTGCTGTCACCTTCACTCTCGACTTGGTTGGCATTTGAGGCTGGCATGTTGCTTGACTCGGTGTGGGAGGAATCGGAAGATTGTATTCGAACGGTGCGACGTGTTATTCTCTTTTCTGGAGGTGGTTCGGAGCTCATCTTGTACAAGTGGACAAGTGGACTAGGAGATGACTTTGAATTTGTTAGAAATCGACCTGTAGTGGAGACATAGACAGAGTATTTACTATGGAAGGGATAGATCGAGACGAGATCTTAATGCAAGATGACTTGCCAGGTGTGGTAATTTTGTAAGCTTATCGATAGGTAAGAATTTTTTGGAACTTGCAGCTCTTTCTTACTTATTCTGAGATGAATTTCGGAGCGTTTGCATATATCAAAACAACTTGAGGGCCACTGGTAACGCGTATTCTCTTTATGCAAAATAGAAAGTCGCTTAACTTTCGCTTAAGTGATACGGTTGAACTCTTGCCATGAATGTTTTTGTGATTAGACTCTTCCCGTCATATGATTTTAATACTTCAAATAAAGGCCAAAACATCTAGACATCATATTACATTGACCTGGTAAATCATTCTCGCCGCATCATGATTAGTTATTGATGTCTATCTAGGTGATTCTCTTGGCCAAGACGATCGACCACTCAATATAGTTTGCTGAGCCATCAAGTTCGAAGTTCCAACTTCTTAATATGGACGGTCCAAGACAAATGACTCCAAAAATAAAAGAATATTTGAATACTGCAGAGCATAATGTCATGGAATGGGATGACCTAGAGGAGATACCACCTGATTCTGGAGCTGAACTGCAGTTGAAAATATCAGATCTGGCCTGTTCCGTCAGGCAGCCTAAAGCTAAAGGAAAGGCTACGAAAGCTCAACAGCAATCTCAACACATAGGAAGTGGAAGTGAAGGTATATCAAGGACTGCAGATAACCTGTCAACGGTGCGAAACATCTGATATTCTGTGGAGCGGACATATACTTAAGGCTCACCAAACAATGAATCATAGAGCAAACTTTCACTTTACTAGCTTAGCTCATAGGATATATGCACACAGAATCCATAATATTCTTGCTATTACAGAGGCAGGATTGTAGAAACTCGAGCTGAATTCCAACCACAAAGGCTTCTCTGCTCCACGGACTGTTGTAGAAAAGAAAGTGCACCATCAAACCGCCTTCCAATCCCTGTCCTCTGCTACTCTATCAGTCGATCCGACAACGCTGATCTGTTCCTCTTCAAACTGTCCCTGAACTGGTGCAGCCCATAGTCCACTCGCCCCTGAAGTATTCTCAACGCCAAGCTCCATACCATTACCGTCCATGAGCAAGTGTGCCTCTCCTACAACCTGAGCTTGTGTGCCACCTTGAACACCTCCCTCGACATTGACCTCCATGTTGGGACCTCCTACTTGACTATCCATATTTCCACTGTCCATCTTCTCTATAAAGCTCACGACTCTTCCCACAGATCCTCCCACCCCACTCAAAAGGTTCCTCAAAGCTTCTGCGTTCTCCACCTTCTCCGCCCCATAGACTTCATCCGACGGTAGCGGCTCGTGAGTCCGAGTTTGAAGCGGGCGATATCTAGATCTTTCGTCGGGGCCCCATTGAAATCCATCACCAGCCCATTGCCAGCTATAGCCACGAAGCTCCTGATTGTTTTGATCTAGAGAACCTCCACGAATGCTGCTGCATGACTGGTAAATCCATAAGATTAGTCTCGTGTAAAGGGGAAGGGTGAGTTGAGCGTAGAGGATGAGGGAATTGGGGAAAACAATATGTAACCTACAATGCACCGTCCCTCATATCTGGCGATCTCCTTCCATCCATGCACATCTCTACAATCCCCTCCCTGAGCAGCGAACATACATTGCTTGACCACGGTGCGGCCGCCGCAGCTTGAATTCGGTTGCGGAGGAAGGACTAAGGGGCAACGCGAGTGTTGGTAGATATAGTAGATGCACATTTTTTTGGTTGGAGCTGGAGGTTGTGGTTCTTGTTTTCGTTTGAGAAAGACGGAGTTGTTTATTTGGGTATGCGGAAGGGTGTTGGGTTGAGGTGTCGGAAAGAAATTTTAATGGTCCCACCGGGAAAGGTGAGCAGATGGGAAACTTGTCTGTATTTACGAGACAGTGAATGGAATGAAAATGCAGGGCAACAAAGAAAAGAAGGTAAGCAAAGGTGACTTCTGATATGTTGTGACTTTCGCAGTGAATGAGAAAGAGTTTCGTGGTGCAATAGAAAGAAATCCTTTCACTTTTTGAAGAATCTTACACCTGTAAATTTTCTTGAAAGCAAATATGAAAAGAGAGCTGTTCTCATCAATTGCTTTTATGGTCCATAGTATTGAGCATTAGATTAAAGTGCGATTGATAGATGTAGAAAGGAGAAAGCAGGGGAGAAATATCCAGTTCGCCAAGCCATATTGTAAACAATCGATCTCGCCTCACGCCGTTCAGAAAGCAAACAGTTTTCGCCACCAAGCCCAATCTCAGCTTACCTACAGCCCGCCTGTACCTAATCACAGTCTAGCAAATCATCACATGATAGGAGCCAATCCATCTCCGCAGCGCGGCACAGTTATATTTCAGCTGCAAAGTGCGGCTGCAGGTGCGGCCGCGCTTTGCAGGGCAACCCCACCAATCCCCAGTGCTCTCTGCCTGTACGAAGTAATGCTGATGCAAGGCTACGAAAACACGGTCATGGCTGGGCATGCAATGTGCACCATCCACAGCAAATCCACCCTTGGGCGTGAAGTTGTGGTATGACCAAAAATAAGTTATATAGTTAGCTTTGATTCTTCTTTTCCCGCGTGTCCACGTCCACGTCCGTTTGAAAATTTTCAAAATTGTAATTTGAATTGCAAAAGAGAGACGTAGATATTTGATAGACGATTATGATTGACTTTACACTCTCTCCATCCCAGAGAGTTGTCCGTGACAATGCCGCAGAGTTTGCCTCAAAGGTCTTAGTGACGGCGGCAGACACATACGAGGCGCATGCAACACAGAAGGAACGATTCCAGGCACTCCGCCCATTCTACCGCCTCGCAGTTGACGCCGGACTGGTCAAAGGCCTAGTTCCAAAATCATTCGGTGGCACAGCAGGTACCGTTGTCGAAGCCGCTCTTCTCGTCGAGGAACTATGCAAACATGATCGGAGTTTATCTCTCACAATATTTAGTACTGGGCTAGGATTGAGTTCTTTATTGATCGCGGGGTCGCCGGAGCAGAAGGAAATGTATCTGAAGCCGTTTTTGAGCGGTGAGGGAGAGCCGATTGCGAGTCTATTGCATACGGAGCCGGATGGAGTGGCGAATTGGTTGGAGAAGGGTGGAAGCGGATTAAAGACAACAGCGTATAAGGATGGTGATGGCTGGGTGATTAGTGGTGATAAGGTAGGTATGTTCTCTCTTGAAATTTGAAATTTAATGACGCGAGGAAAGATATGGGCTACCAACTCTTCTGGATGGGATGACCTTGGACCTGATATCATGTGTGTCGTTTGCCAGCTATACGACGATGCCAAGCCTCAAGGCCAATTGGCTGATCCAGCAGAGTCGTCGATGATATTGCTTGTGCCTCGTGAGTTGATCGCAAAAAACAAGCCAAGTGCCTATCAGGTCCTCAGACATATCGAAAGCAGTGGTTTTTCCTCGACTGGCGGGCCACATATCAGATTCACAGACTTCCATGTTCCCAGCGAGAATCTCCTCGCCGCACCTGGCACAGCGGGTGCTGTTATTACTCGCGCCTTTACTGCATCGGCGGCACTAGTCGGGGCCATGGCGACTGGCATTATGTCTGCTGCATTCGAAGCCGCATTATCATTTGCTAAGTCTGACGCTAGAGGGGGGGCTCAACCACTGCTGACCAGACAGAGCGTTTCGGATCTCCTAATGAACGTTAAAATGCGAACCGATGCAGCGAGAGCAATGACATGGGCGGCTGCGAGTGCTCTCGATAACGGCAGAGGTGGAGAGTTGGCGTATGGGACGAAGATATACTGCTCCGAATTAGCCGTCAAGGCGGTCGTTGATGCCATGTCAGCCGTGGGAGTGTAAGTTTCCGATCGACGCGAAACAGCAATCGCTGATCATTCCAGTTCCTCGTACAACAAAGAAAGCCCCTTTCCCAAACTACTGAATGACGCAATGTGCTTGCCGTTAACAGGCGGAGGCAATACAGGCGTCCGACGGCGACAACTCGAACAGATAATCATCGCAGAAGATTACACGCCTTGGTCAGCGTCATTTGGACAATAGCTGATCAATCCGTTTCCATCTTCATATGCATGTGTTTCCGGCTGCCAAATGAACTCGCTCTTCGGCTGGAATGAGCGCGCAGAAGTGATTGGTTGGATACTGCAGCATCAATTAAGTCGGAATAATGCTCTGACTGTGTTAGTTGAATTGAAAAGCTGGCAATCAAATGTGCAACTTACTACCAACATTCCATCGTTTGCCGAAATGACCTAGGGTACTCCTAAGACTATCCATGTTCGAAGCCCACTCAGGGCTTTGGAAGTCATCTCCTGAAAACTGGATGTACAGCAATGTGGCTCGGTATACAGCGTAGGTAGCTGGAAGGGGCAGTGCAGGGAGATCAATAAATGCCAAGTCCATGTGGAACCGGCGGGAGATGTCGAGAGTCATCCTGACGGCCGAGGCAAGTGCCATCTCAGCTGGTTCTCTGCAATTCTCATATCCAGGCATATTAGCGTACAGATTGCAGGTCGTTTCATGAAGGCAAATCATAGCACTGACCGTGTTAGCGAAGACTCGCTCAAGCACCCGGGAGCACAAACCTTAGAACGAGCCCAATGGCAGCACAACATTCCTCCCATCCATTGATAGCTTGTTGAACAAGAACCATAGCAAATGACTGCATGGCATGATCAAGAGCTCGAGCTCTGTCAAGGTCCATTTCACGGTTGTATGACGAATGAGCCACAAGATCGAGAACTTGACCAAGTAGATGACCAGCCTCGGCTGCTCTACAGAATGGTCCAAGCCGAGTAGTTGGCTGATGCGATGCGGATATACCTGACGTTGTTCGCATTGATATCGGAGGTGGGAGTCCTAAATTGGCTTCCTCATCGACTGGCAGTTCCATTGAGGGGATACCATCCTTCCAACTTCCGACTATCAGATGAATCTCGTCAGGAGAGAGGTCTTGGTTCATATATCTAAAAGCTGTTAGCGTATGACAGGTACAGATCCACAGTACGCACCTATCTAGCGTGACAATGCCCCACCACAGTCGTCCAAATTCCGTGTTCTGGATATTGTCCGAAGAGTTCCGATACTGTACGGCTTTCATCCTCATCGCCATTCGCGAGCAGACAGTCATGGTTACCTGAGCAGCCTCAGAAATACCGTGCCCTATTTCATAGAGTGAAATGAGCAAGCCGGCTTGAATAATCTCCAAGGAAGAGTTTCCCGAAGATACGAGAAAGGTGTAGAGAGATTTTGTTTCAAAGTAGAGCGGAGTCTGCATTTCTTTTGCGCCACTGTGGTTTCCTGGTGGTCGAGTTACTAAGAACATAGAGAGAAGGAGACAGGCGAGATCCACATTGTTGTCCTGGATGATGGTCTCGAGCCTCTTGGTGCAGGAATCGGCCGAGATGACGGGCAGCCAGACATCAACTGTCCGGAAATAAGTTGCAGTCACAGAAGGCACGCCATCTCCATTGGAAATAATAATGTTGAGAACTTGGCTTGGAATGGAAGCTTCCAGTTTTATGGCTCTCGGGCATGCGTCCGACAAGGCGTGCATCAACCTGGCCGTGGACTGAAGCTGAGGAAGCGTTGAACCCTCAACGGATGATGCCGGCGACTGGACTCCCTTGGGGGGGCCTAAATCAGATGCGTTATACTCATAGTCGCATTTCAGCAATAACCTGAAGCTTCTCGTCAGCCGTGACAATCAGCACCAGAATTCCGCGGATTGGACGAACTTGGTGCACCGTGCACAAGCCGGCAGATCTTTGGAACACCTCCTCTTCCCAGTTTTGCAGTTCCAACAGACCTGCGTCGCGATACTTGGCCCCTCGACCATGTTGAGAGATGTGCTCTGTGACTCTTAAGTGTCGGATTCGAGGCGGATTTCAATTTCCAGGCAGAACCCTTGGGCCCCAATTACAGAGAACGGTGAGGAGTTCGTATCAAGTCCAGGTGATCTAAAAATCACCACGAACGATCGTCAAACTTTGTTCACAGACCACTTGTTTCGCCTTCGGTCCCTCTGTTATCTGAGCGGCCAACACTGACATGAAGCATTGATCGGGACGAAGATGATGAAAGATGAAGATTATGAGGACACTGATGCTGACCCCGCGCTTCCACAATTCTAACTTAGTCTGGTCGCGCTTATCGAATTCAGTTAAGTTTGCTTGTGTGATGACTGAGGCGAGAGAGGTATCTTGTATCCGACAGGCCGGTGAAATTGGTAATGACTTGGCACACCTGATGAGTGGGGACGGCACTCCAAGAAAATGCAAGGATGGCGATAGTCGCGGCTATGGGGAAACGCGCGCTGCCGAGAAAGACGCTATCATGTCATGAGAGGGAGTGAGGTCCTGATTCTTCCGTTTACCACATGGGCACTCCAACCTCTCCTCTGCTAAGGCATTTTTAGATCTCCTCGTCCAACTCGTACGCACATGCTATCAACTCGTAGCAACGCCTCTTCTCTTCATAGATTAGTCCATTCAACAACCTTTCATCTACATCGAACCGACCGGATCCCAACAGTCGCCGACAAGCATGAATAGCCCGCGGTCTCTCTTCAAAAACTACAGGATAGACAATCTGCAGCGGCGGTTCCCGGAGGCGTCGTTGTGCAGTCTGCCGTTGCAGTTGCTCCACCGAATAGGAATGGAAGCCTGACCAATCCTTTACTCGATCTCCTCATCCGAACATCGACGAAAGCCCTCCCTTGCAGCCCCTACACATCCAGCACACGCGCAGAAGCCTTACGGACGTACCCTCCGAAGCTCCACCATATTTGACACGTGGAACCGACCCTCTTGCGAGACGGAAGACTCCTGTACCAAGGAGCAGATGTAGTCGAAGGTTCGAGCTACTGTAAGGCGGCTTAGGCGGGGCGTTGAGACAAGGGATGGCCCAAGAGCTTGATATAACTGCCTTGCCTTCGCAGGATACAGTATGCTTACACAACCTAGGCCATACCTGTGGAGATTTGAGGTAAGGAATAACGGTGGCAGGCTTCTCTAATCGCGACAGCTTGGCGATGACTCGATCATCGACGTTGACAATCTGCTGCAAACATCGAGAATACTCTGCCCGATCAGCCTCTACTAGTTGTAGAACATATTCCCGCTACCAGTCATAATTCGAAACTAGATGCGCATGATTTGGCAGACCTTGGAGGTCGTCGCATACGGATAAAAGAATAGGAATGCCTCGGCAGGATTTCTCGAAATCTGAGGCATATCGTATACCACACGCAATAATTCTTCGAAGAAGGTTGGAGAAAGCTTTCTTAGGTCGAGATTTTGCGCAACATGATCATTGTTCAGATTCTGATGAATTACCAAGATCCGATGATGTTGGTCATGGCTGGTTGCACAGCAGATACCCAATCAAAGACCTGCTATCAAGAGCCAACTTCGAAGTCATTATCAAAGCCCAGGCTTGAAACTAACAATTTGTGCTAACTGTACACTGACTCTATTCAATATCATCTAGGTTGGAGGATCACTGACTTCGCTTAACATTACCAATATTGGAGGATGCTTCTTGTTTACTATGAATCACTACCCTGTTTTGTTTCAGAGATCTTTGACTCCAATAGTCAATTACAATATGTTTGACTACGATTTAGCGTGCTATTTTGGGAATCGTTTGCTTCTTGCATACACTTTCTATCGATCTCCATATGTATTTTCCTAGCTCTGCTATTATTTTGCTGCATATGATCTTATCCGAAATTTCGTTTGTCTATTGATAGGCCCCCAGAAGTCTCCTTTCCTTCTTGTTCAGTCGTCCTTTACATTTCCTGGCTTCTGGGCAGAACTATGCACTGGAAAAGATATCCAACTCTACCTTTTGGTCAGTATAGTCACGATCAAAGGCGAGCACTTACGTGTAGTTAGAAAGGCATGTATCCGCATTTGTTTGGAAATGAGCGATAGTCTGGCCCAAATATCTTCCTAGATTGAACTTGTCTGGATCCGGGAGGTCTTTCTCATTTCTCTGGATAGCCCGGACATTTCCCTGCACCGTGCTATCTGAGAATGAACTAGTTCTACTCATTCCATCAGCAAAAACTCAAGTACACACATGTGTAGAGTGTTCACTCACGGAGTAAATTTCATCCCGAATCGAAGCGTATAGTTGACTGCCCAGAATAGCCACTTATCTAAGACTTTCTTGACTAGAGCCTATATGTTCTCCGGCAGTAGAGTAGCGAAGCAGACTAGGCTAGGTAATGCAGCTAATCCTCATACCCTAACAAGCGTTGGACGACCCATCTCTTAGTGCGGGGAAGAGGAGAGAGTCCAGGATATTCCCTGCGGGGCAGCCAAGGAGCATCCAATAGCCCCAGCAAGCACTGTAGCGTGGCTTCCTCTAAATCAACTTCCATAGGCACTAACGAAGACATCTCTATCCAATAGCCGCAGCCACGGAATTGAGATAAACAAAAGAACAAGAAGCGAGGATGATAGCCTACTCGGACTTTGGCAAGGAGATGGCGGTTACGGAGGTTGCTGAGGTGTTGTGTTCAGGGAGCAGATCAAGGAGGAATATGTTCTATATTCCTTTTGTTTACCAATAAGAGAACACATCTCTTTCATTTGCCATCATGATTACTCGCACAAACCAATTCTCATCGTAGGCGTCTCCTCGTAAGGTCTAGGCACAGCCCTCGCCCTGGCCATCGCCTGCTATTCTTCTAGTGCGGAATGTAAGGAGCTAGGTGAGATACAAGAAAAATTACGAATTCAACAAGGAGTTCAGTCCCCGTGAGGAGAGGATATCTATCTTAAAGTGAATGGCGCCATACAATACATCTCCAATAGGAGCCTCATCTACATATCCCAATATCCCATGCCATCAAGTACTATACATACCCCCATTTTGATTCCCATTTAGATTGACGTTCCCCATCCCGTACCCTTGAACCGAGCCCCCGCCCGGAATTAAATCATTCCAAAACTCCCAACCCATCCCTAACGTCGTATTCTCCAAGCCCTGCATCATCATCGGCTCGCCCTCGCCCTGCGTAAACCCCATATCCGGCTGATCCATCCACGAAAAGCTATCCGTGAACGGATCAGTATAATTCACCACGGTCGCACTCGCCTGCTCCTCCTCCGGCGGCTTCTCCTCTTCATCCTTCGGCTGCTTCGGCTCCTTCTTTGCCAGGTGCTGGTCACGAAACTTGGCGATGAGCTCGGGCATGACGATGCCCGGGTTGGCTCTCTCGCGGGCGTCCCAGGCTTTCATGGTCAGATTTGACATGGCGGCATGTAGAGCGCTCTCTTTACGCTTAGTATGCTCATGGCGATCCCAGAGCAGCATGCGCAGCTTGAAGAAGTCGTTGATAGTTTCCCAGGCGCGGTCGGACAAGTCGTCATTCGGCCGGGTGCGCAGCGAGCAGAGGAGGTACACGTGTGCCGGAAAGGGAAAATTGATGACGCAGTGCCAGAAGAAGTACTTGATGGCCGCGGAAGTCATGAGCGAATTGTGGTTCTGCATCTTCGAGAGGCTGAGCCGGAAGAGGTTGTCTTTCTCCGAGGCGTGGAGGGAGGCCGTGGAGAGAAGGTGTGGATAGCGGGGGCCCATATGCAGCTTTGTGATACCTATGCGCGCCATGTACGTCGCGAGAATATGGAGGGGGATGGAGGGGTCGCAGAACTTGAGATAGCGCTCCTCGATATGTCGCGCGAGCTCGTCGATGGCCCTGTCCTTCTGCGCGATGGGCTCGGATGAGTTGCGGAGCTTTTGGAATAAGGCTGTGATCTCGCAGCGCTGGAGCACGTAGACCATCTCCGTGATGCCGGGGTGTTCGGGGGGCGCATCGCGCATGTCCGGGAAAAGATCGCTGTCGTTGACGTTGAGGGGGAGCTTAGTGGTCCAAACTGTTGTAAGGATTGCGCAGCCTGCCCCCGAGAGTTCGGCGACGCGGAAATCGAGAAGGAGGATTTGCCACCAGAGGCGGCGGCGCATCTCGATTTCGAAGGGCTGGAGGCCGTAGCTCGTGCCATCGAAGGAGAGACCCATGCGTAGGGCAACGCGGACGGCGATTCCAGTCAGGCAGAAGAGAGCTCGAGGATCGATGTGGAAGTTCAGGCAGGATGTCTTGGGTATGATTAGTCTTGATAGCGTCGTATGTGTAGGAAGCTCACCAGGTACAGAACAAAAGCTTGCAATATGACAAGGCTCGAAGTTCGCAGTACTCCTGCATTTCGGAGCGCCTGCCGTGATCCAGCTGAATACCGTGTTCGCAATACCGACTTCTCCTCGCCAAACATACCTTTACACTCCGCATCACTCAAGGAGGTAATGGCTGTAGCATAGATGCCAAACATCAACGCCTCCATTGGCTTCGAGATATTCGATAGGTCCGAAGTGGCATCTAGAATTTGCTGTTGAACAGTGGGAGCATGGAAAATCTTGATGATTGGATTGACATTGTCCAGAAACGTTTGCCAAAGTCTGAAGATGTGCACTGTGGAAGGATGAAGGTCGCTCATGCTTTCAGTACTTGGTGTTGAGAAGAGGAGATCACCACCATCCTGGTCGATGGCATCGTAAGTTTTTGTGATGGGTGTCTCATACTGCTCATCTCCTGAAGAGCCTTGAAGAATTTCTTCTGCATCTCGAAACTAGGAAAGTAATTAGCAAGAATAGACCTCAAAATTCAAGGGCATTTATGAATTAGCTTAGACTCACAAACTCTTCCGCGTGACGAACTTCTTCGTTTTCTCCGTTCCATATCGTACTATTGATCGTCAGAGACCAGTTTATCCGAGTGATATATCTCGGTACTTACTGTTTAGTATGCTTGAGAGCATGCCTTATAGACAAGGAGCGGATTGGCTGTGGGTTCGGTTCTTCGATGGGGGCTGCAGGAACTTCTAAACCTGAAGGCTTCGGCGGAACAGAAAGCGGTACAATCCCACCCGCGTTGATAGCATCGATATCAGCGCCGTAGGCCTTGAGATGATCCTCGTATCTCCTTAAGCGAGCCAGCAATTCGGCTTCGGGGAACCTCTTCTTTCTTTTCTTTGGGGGCAAAGACGACGGCGAGACGCAGTTCACACGGGCCTTGGTGCAGTTGGCACATGGCTCGTTCCGGTCACATTTCACTTTCCTTTGCTGACACAACACGCACGGATGTTTCCTTTTGCTGTTCGCTACGTCCAGGAATCCTCCTGATGGAAGTTGTTGTATCTGTTGGGGGATGGAGGTTGACATGACATAAGCCTTAGCGGGGGTTGAAAGGGAGCGTATTTGTGGATCGCCTATCCGACGCACAGGGTGAAATCATGGGACGTTACTGTACCAAGAATAATTGTACGTACTATCACCAAAGGAAGAAAGTATTCAGCGAGGGGTTTGCAATTCTCTCCCGAGGGTATATAAGGATTTCTGGACCGGGGAATAAATGGAGATAAAACTACAGGACATAGTCCTTCTTACTTCCAGATGCACGGAGACCACTATTTCCCGAGGAATTACGGTGGTCGGCTAATAGATTCTTCCGACCACACGTAAGCTTTCTCGTGATCGTGGAGATTATATCTCTCGAGGAATTAGATCTGATTAGAGGATGTATCAGGTTAGCCACACAGCGAATAGCACCTGTCATAGCACCTGCCATACGTGTTTCCTGAGGCTGTGCTGTGCTGTGTACATGTTAGAGGATGCAAGGTTGCTGTCACGTGATCGAATAGAATTCTCCCTCATCTGGGTTTACTTTATCTTATCCTTAATACGTACATAGTTAATGAGTCAGAAGATGATAAAAGGACCTCAAGGTCTATGGGTTTGTCAATATTCATATCTCCAATTTCCTTCAGGATCCTCACATGTACACATAACTTTCCTGTCGAATCTTCAAGTCCGTATGCCTTTAATAACCCTGCTTTTCAAGCTTTTCGCATTTTCAATCCGTATTTAAGAAGTGAGCCCTTAGACAACTAGCCTTTCTCTTCGCTTTATGCATCGTACTGCTTAGCTTGTCTATTAAACGTCAACTTGGAAATTTCCCATGTGCAGTGCGAAACAGAAAGCTTATATCCCTTTCCCAGAGCAAACTGACATCCAGCAAGTGCTTCGAATAGATGTAGCAACAAAGCTATGGGGCGTAAAAGATCAAATAAGTGTCGAGCTCGAAGTGTAACAGCCTAATATTCGTGTCTTGCCAAGGTGATGTGCGTCATTTTGCATTGTGCACGATGAACAGAGAGAAGATAAGGAAAGCTAGGAGGAGTAGATCTACTTTGCATCCTACATGTATAGTGAGGGTGTTTTGATATTCATCTTTGTTAACTAGTACATTGCCGAGTTGAATGTCAGAGCTGCCGAAGATGAAAATAGGAAGAGGTTTATCTTTGTTAGAGCAATGGGAGGTGTGCTTGCAGATACGATAATGTATGAGCCAAGCAGCCCAAACTTAGTGAAGCGCCCGAGGCTGGACTTCTCGTGTCGATGAGGCTGACGAGGTAAAATGGCTATTCTCCGGCTAAAATTTACGCTGTTATTGTCGTCGTCGGCCTCGAATTAAGCGAGAGTCCAAAAAATGTCAACAAATGCCAAAAAATTGAGAAATCAGCCACAACCCTTTCAAAATTAAAGTAGCCAAAAAAAAATGAAGAAAAATAAAAGACAAAAGAATAGTCAAGCCTACATATCTCATCCAGGGGCTACCCGCGTCCGGCGCATTGCCCACTGCGCTACGGATTAACGAGGTCTTGGCATTTATAGCAACCTGGAACCAGTTTCCCGGTATCCAATTACGCCACTCAACGTTTGCCTTGCTTGAGTTTGTACCTAGAAATCTTTATTTCGTTAGATATAGGTCCTAGATTGAGTGGGCGCCGACCGGCAGATCTATGGGCAGAGTCCGCGCTAACGCTGCAACGCGCATCAAAATATCAGGCATCATAAGCAATTTTTCGCGGCTGGGGTTTGATGATATGGCAATATCTATTACTCTTCAATGACGCAAGGCCAAGTTTGTGATTAAAAGTGGAAGGAATGTCTACAGGCTCATTCAAGGCATTGATTAACACGATACCAATCACTTTTTTGACGTTATTCGCCTCAAACGTACGAGTACTTGGACTCTCAATCTGTAATGGCCATTGGTACAACGAAACGTATCTACTTGGACACCGTGTGACTAAGCACGAATCAACTTGCAGCTCAAGCTCTTCTCTTCCATCATTTGGAAGTATATAAGCACGCTCTCTTCCTATTCCAAGCACTCTATTCTGAATATCTTCTCCAGATTAGAACTTCCAACATAACACTTCTGCGAAACTCAACATCAAGATACCACTACTATACCTCCTACAGCTTACATACCATCAAGGAATATATACATCGTAGCCTCATTCCCAAGTCAATAATCATGTGCGACTACAGCGAATTTGTATTTCTGTGCGGCCACAAGGTCGAGAAACTACACAGCTACTGCCACTTCGCCCGGACTGATCCGTTTCGTCAATGTTTTGGCGTCAAGACCATCAAGGAGACGTGGATGCAGCGCGGGATATGTCCCCGGTGTCAAGCAACAGCGGCAACCTCACGACGCTAAATCACCTAGAGTTTGAGTTGGGAGGTCAATGGGAGATGGGGTGAAGGCATACGCAAGATTACAATGCTGATGGGGAGATGAGTCGAAGGGAACTTGGCAAGACATATTGGGGGCTATAGGGATCTAATATCAATTGCTTTTGGTGTGCGATTCTTATTTTTGGCTGTAGGGAGAGTGGGTAAGCTCGGCGGCTGGCAGCTGGTGGTTGATATAGTCACGAAGGACTAGTGGTTGGGATTGAGAAAGACAAATTTCAATTTTTCTTATAGTTATATCAATGCACGATTTTCACATTCCATTGTAGCCAGTGTAAAGACACATAGTCGCTTGCCTCGTAAAACTATTCGTCTTTGTCGTAGTAAGAGTACCTAGTATCTACGCAAGTTGATAACGCGAACAAAACATTTTGGAGCGAATTATTGATCACAAGGAAATCATGTTCAATCCACCCTCAAAGTTTCGAGTTTAGATAATCTGGCTCTCCGTGAGTTATAATTTATCACTATGAAAAATTTATCCATGTATCTTCTCCAGGCGTGCCCGAATGCTCTCATGTATATCCATACCCATTACTAGTCTCAAAGTATTATTTGTCTCGATTTCTCGCCCAGGGAAATTTCTTTCTTCTTCAACACAAATTTAACAAATATAACACTGCTTCGTTACTAGTTCTTCCTTCACTTTCACACTCGCCAAATTCCCGGGCTAGATTCATTTATCATTGCCACTGCCAGCATTAAAGATACTTAATTTTAACATATGTATCTATAAAACTCGTTAATTCCATTTCGCACAATACTTGATAATATGCAATAGTAATCAGAATGAGGATATAGAATTACATTGGTTAATCGACTATTATGTCATTAGGACTATGAATAACAATGAAATCTCTATTGTTTGAAATGATTTGATGCAACAATTCTGACTCATCGGCTTTGAGAATAACAATCACTTTTACTCTGCTCAACCTGCCAAACCTGTCCACCAGATAAGACTCCAGCCCAAGCCCTCAAGTATAAATATTTCGAAATCTAAGCTTCGGGCCTTTTTTGCTCTACTGCAACTACAGAGATCGACCCGTCACAGCCCCAAAGTACCTGATCATCTTTTTCAAACTCCTAAACGCCAATTTCAGTCCTCTCTCAATTAACCAGGAGTCATAACAAGCCTTGAAGAGAACTGTGAACAACACTTCTTGAAATACTCAACCTATTCAGTGGCAACTTTTTGAACTCCAGATATTACTATCGCTATGTCGAAAGCTTCAAAGGAAGCTTCAAAGGCACAAAAGTCAACAGCAAAGCCCCCAAAAAATCTTTCCATCGTCATTACTGATGCAAAAGGGCATCGTGTTGGTCAGCCCAAGTTTACTACCTTGGGCAAGAAAGCGGCGAGCACTATAGACATGAGTAGAGCTATCCGCCCAGCTGGTTCGGGTCAACAAACAAAATCTTCTGGGAAGGGAGGATCTGCAAGACCAAGCAAGTTCTTCACAAAACGTTAAAGGAATTCGAGAAAATTAAGTGGTTGGGTGGCCTCGGTGGCATGTTAATGTAGCATTACATCGGACCAGTGTGAGCTTGATCGTTGTTTTTGAATGAGATTGTACTTCCTTGATATAAACCGTCTGCCATTCCTGAGCAATTGATCGTTGGTGACAGGTAATCGATGCGTATATCACCCCGTGTTAAGTGTCTAGGAATACTGTAGAGAAGAAAACGCAGTGCAGTGCCTCCCTAAATGTCAAGCGGCCATCCCAAGCTTAGCGAGCCGAAGCCTACTGTATCCCTTCCAGCGCCCTTCGAAACCAGCAACGAATAATTCCAGGATTCGCGCCAAAAGATCATGAATTTCAGAGAACACAAATCGCTTCTTTATACGACCTTCAGCACCTCAAATAATCATCCATCTCACAACCTCGAATATTTCACCAAACCCTAAATCTCACCCTCACTGACTCGCCTCCTATCCCTTCGGTTGTGATCCACTAAGAATGCAGACCGCCAGCCCCTAAATTAAAGCCTGCTGTCCCCCGCATAAGACCAGCAGCGGCCGCACGTGCAGCCGCACACCTGTTGAAACATCAACTTCACTCCATATTCTCACCATTCTCACCTTGCGATAGGAGGTTTGTATGGTTGAAGATCATCAAGAAATCGGTGAGAGCTGAGATAGTGTGCGGGTGCGGATATCGTGCGGCTGTCGTGCGGCGCGCATTGAAAACAGTTACTTGGGAAGTCGGTATCGATGTTTGTGCCTCGTGCTGGGCACACACCAGCTCCGGGGTTCGCAGGCGGAATTAGCTACATGAGGTGTCTTTCTCAAGCGTTTTAGTAATATTTTTGTGACTACTTCATGTAAGTGTAAGCAGCAGCACAAGTTTGTTTGTACCACACGCTGGGTTGATTCTAGTAGATACTGAGCTGGTAGGCGTTTTGGAGAAGGCAGTCCGCGTAAGGATGAATGCGATGATATATCTAAGTACGATTCCTTTACCCTTTTTTTGTCCTATACATCGAGGACAGATACCTACCTATAAAATCATATTTGACTTCTACTCCTTTACAGAAGACTATACTCTCTTTTGACTCTATCGTAATTTCGTAAATCTCAAGTATGTCCTTTTCAACTCCAACACTTCTCCTCAACTTCGCTTACCAGAAACCCGTAAGCCGTAGGCAAGTTACATAACTTACATAAAAAAGTACGGGCTTTATAATTTCCAAAGGCCTAGCCATGCCAGCCTTATCTTACAGGACAATCAAAGTAGCAGGTCAGAAAAGAGTTGTCGTCATCATTGGTTACTCAACGTCTTATCATTTGTTTACATCTAAGCTAAGCGAGGTTCTACGCTAGGAGCAATATATCTCAATCACTAATGCAAGTGGTTCAATAAATTTTGCCATACAGACAGCTTTCACCTTATAAACTTGTCCCTAGCAAGCCCATGATTCAAACTCTGCACTCATTACTACTATCAGTATTGATTTGTGTAACCACATCTCCCTTACAGACTTTCTCAACGCACAAATCCATGCTCACGTGAATTTTGCCAGATAGAATTCTCACGCTTCCAATCCAACACACACCCAGCTCCCCACCTCCATCTTAGTACAATCCGCTCCAACCGCTGGGTTCCATTCATAGAAACTCTTAATGTCAACACCAGTCATCGCGCAAATTGCATCACAGGTAGCACCTGACTGTACTTGAAGGAATCGATGGCACATAAGTGAGATACCAGTTTGTACAGGTGACGGTGTTGCGTCCATTGCTTTCAAGACGGTGGAGACTTGTATACCGTCAGGTTTTGTAGGAGGGTCTGTTGGAGAAAGGGTTGCAGCCGTGGAATCTGAGCTCGGCAAGAAAGATGTGGCGTCTGGGTAGGCAGTTGGTTTCGAATGGGTCGCGAAGTATCCTAGCTTGGAATCTATATCTGTGTTTGCTGGTTCTGATGGAGAGACCGAGGTAGGTTCTTCTAGAGCGGGAGATGAAGAGCTTACTGCCTGGGTATTGGCCGTAGAGGCACTGATAGAATGAGTCGGCGCTGAAGTAATCAAGCTAGATAGAGGCAGTGTAACGGTCTTGAAGATTGTCGGTACAACGGAACTGACACTTCCTACTTCAGCCTTGTCGGGATCGACATCTTCTGCCCAGACAACACTACTCACCAGCCCTGGTGAAGCACCGACATCCAAATCAAAACTCCCAAGTGTCTTTATGAAATTCCCAGACGTGACATCCCGCGCGAGAATAACAACCCTATTGTCCACGTTGAGCCCTACAGCTACCTGATCCCCAATCTTGTTAATAGAGAATGAGCGAGGCCCCAGACCTCCGGCGGGATACTGTTGATGTAGAGCCGGAATCCCAGTCGCAGGGTCAAGGGAGAAAGTTATCAGGGTATCGGATTTTATAGCTGTTTTGTTGGCGGTATCAGGGTTGGGAATCGAAGGAAACTTGAAGTCGCTTCGCGAGGAGAGAATGAGGAATCTCTTATCGGGCTAAACGTGAATGTCAGTCATTAGTCTGTCCTTTGGAAGGGGTTTATCAGGGGAGAATTTACAGTAAGTCTGATCTCTGCCGCCGCCGCTCCGACAGGGAGGTCCTCTCCACCAAACACAGTTCCCATATATATGTTCCTAAATTCTAATGTGCCACCATCCTTATACAGTACCTCGTACCCATGTAATAAGTTTGCTTTCTCCAGCACAAGGTACATATACGTCTTCTGGCTCTCCCCGTCTGGTTTGTAGAATACCATATGTCTAGGTCCCGAATTTGGATGTACAGCGAGAGGCATTTGGCCAGCGGGATCGATCAGCAGGCCATCTTTATCAAGACCGAATACGTGGACAAGATCAGCGCTCAGATCTGGTTCGAGAAGGAACTTCTGCGTGGGATCGAGGACGACTTGATGAATGAAGGGGACTTTGGGCTTAGTTCCATCTGTTTGGGGAGCGGAGAATTGGAAGGAATATGTTTTGAGTATCTCTAGGGAGGAAGGATTCGTGGTATTGACGATGCTGATTCCAGATCCGCCGCTGTTGAGAGTCAGTCATACCTTTCTTCTTCATTGGGCAGGTAATGAATGGTACTTACTAATGCGCAATAGCCATCAGTCTCCCCTTATCAAGGCCATAACTAAATGTACTCACTCCTCCATTCAATGTTGTAATTTTGCTCAATGATGTAAGTGATCCGCTTGTCTCCGTCTTGAAAGATGAGAAAGTAGCATTTTCTGGGTGTATGAAGCCTTCATCAGCACAGTATAATGTCGAGGTCTTCGGGTTGTATTCAAGCCACGACGGATTCGGGGCGCAGCCTTGAGAGAGAGCGACCGACTTGATAGAGACGCCATCCTCGGTCTTGGTTAAATCGATCGTGGTTATATTTCCCGAGTAAGATGAGACGTAGAGTCGGGAAGATTGGCCGAGGCTAGAGAGCCCAAGAGATATTGTTGCGATTGCTGAGAACTTCATTTTCTGGATTTTGCGCTTCTAGATGAGGTGTTGCACTGTGAAAGGAGACAAAGAAAATGACCGCCACTTAAGTAGAGTGGAAAGGAGAGACAAATCTGTGAATAATATTGCTATTATTCTTGTGTGAATGAATCGAAATTACCTTTTAGGCAGTCACTCATACTGATTATTTTGTTTCACGTATTATCGTCTAGTATTATAGTTATTGAATAGACACTACTACGCTTGACTCCTGACATATGTTAATTAGTTTAGTCGAGTTATGTGGGCTCTTGGGAGGATTTATACACAGTTCTTCTATATTCATCGCGGACCCCGGACTTCCCAAGCAGGATTCTACTCGTCTCTAAATTAACACTAGTCGGAACCAGGTACTGTATGTCATTCTTGAATAGTTGGTGTAAATTGTACCTTACTAGTATGTTTCGCAGCTCTCTACTCCGACAAACAAAACTATAGATAGGATCTAAGGAAGAAGGTTTTCCAATGGATATTCATGCTTCGAACAGAAGGAGGCCAAGAGGATGGCAAACCGGAATGTGATCGGCTGAGCAACCTTATTTTCAACCGTCTCCTCTTCCTTCCCTTGAATCCCTTCCAATCAAAAGACTCGTTCCACAATCAGTCATCGTCAACAGTATCTCCTAGCATAAGTGCGATACCCGAGTTTCCAGCACTCTGACATCTCAACTCGATACCTCATACCCGCTGTAAAGAGAGTCCAGAAAATTAGTCCAGAACCTCATCATCCCAGTGACCGTCAGTGCAATTTAGAGCTTTGCAACCTTCACATAACTCTTTCTTATGTACACTATTGCTTCCTTCTGAGTACTCTGGAGGACTCAGTTTAACTCCACTCCATTTCAATAGACGATACGCAACTCTGTCCGCATATGAACCGTCCAGTATTGGCTCGCACAGCGTTTTGCACCGTCTGCAACTCTGATAGTATACTCTGGCATTGTATCGTTTGTCCGGGTACATGCGAATCATGATAGAGATTCCCTTGCTTAGCCAGCCGGTGGACGGACAATTGGAATTGTGGCAGTTAAAGCGGCCTTGGATGTTCGTGTTATAGTTTTTGATGCAATTTATCATTTCGTCTCGGTCATGAAAAATGAAGTCATGACCTTTGTCTTTGAGTAAGTGAGATACGGAGTTGTGCAAGGAGGGGAATATCTTGTGGGATGGCTGTTCTGAGGCCATAGTTGAGATATGGATATGTTCACGAAATATTGCGCTTTAATGGTAGTATGAGGAGGATGATATCGAGCAATGCTCTTGCTGTACATTTGGCAGTTGCTGTAGACTTATACATATAGCCATTTCTTTCTTCGAAAATAGGCTCGGTCTACATGAATTGCTATCCTATGAATCTGAGATCTTCGATCGAGACGAAGCATGCTTGCCGTTACATGGCCAACCTCTGCTCACTGCCCTGAGCCCTCTTTCCTAGCTGGCTAGAAGCTTCTTTGTACTATCAATTCCCCGAGTATCTCTTTGAATATGTGATACATCATATGCGTTTCATATGAGTGGCGGAATGCTCAAGGTCTCTATTGTAGACTTACAACCAATTCATAATGCGCTGGAGGTATTGGAGGTGCTGGGCGTACAACTTTGCGGCCGCTTTGTTTCCATTTTCAACTCTGCTCTTGACCCCTCTTTGTTCCTCATTAACTTGACACAAGGCCTTTCGGCTTCAATCAGATGAACGAGACGCAAGCCTCTGGCAACATATTTGCTCTAAGCGACCAAGGGGACTATCTCCTACCAAACAGACCAGTAATAGGCCTAATTACTGAAGAACCATTCTAACAGTCGGAGGGCCCAAATAGCGCATCAAGGTTATAGGACTAACAAAATTGTCTTCTAGAGGGTCTATTTTGTGTACAAATATCACTAGCTTGGCACGTCTATATTCCCCTAGGGAGGTAACTGTAGGTAGACGACTTCTCGACCCCTTTAGTTTCTAGACATTAAACACTATCAATTCAAATCAAGCCAAGTCACATCGCCAAGCATAGCGGCTGCCAGATGGAGATAGTTTCTATATGACTCTGCACTGAAAAAACAGCTGCT
The DNA here is from genome assembly GCA_003988805.1 of Ploettnerulaceae sp. D365. Classification (NCBI taxonomy): domain Eukaryota; kingdom Fungi; phylum Ascomycota; class Leotiomycetes; order Helotiales; family Ploettnerulaceae; species Ploettnerulaceae sp. D365. Next base: position 77,326 of record QYAL01000081.1, read on the forward strand.
AGCCTGCTACCAATGGATGAGAACTCTGTTTCCTAGTACAGATGTATATCTCAGACTTATGAGGCAGTTTGGTTTGCCATCTAACAATGAAATATTTCTTGCTGACAAACCCCTTTAGTCTTTAGATATTAAACATCACAGTTACCTAACAAAATTCGTTTTCCCCAACGCATTCCCCTGAATCCTCCATACAGGTATCGCAAGCTCAGTAAACCCAACTCTGAAAGTCTCAATAATATGCCTTGCATACTCATCGTCAATCTCCTTCTTCCTAGCCCCCACACCATCTTCCCCGCCAAACGTCGCAGTCCACCACGCATCCTTCCACGCCAACACTGCCCCCCTCGCGCTCTCTGTCTCCGGTTGAACATTTTTCGCAATGAGATAGAACGTCGATCTGATCGCATGCTTACGCTCGGGTTTAAAGACCTCGATGTCGGAAAATCGGGAGAAGGCATGTAGTAGCTCCATCGTATCTAGTGCCTCGATTTTATGCAGCAGGATGATTATCGTTCCTCCCGGTCGGATACGCTGCAAGGCTAGAATCAGCTGTGAGCTGGTGAGCCGGTTTGCCTCGGTTCCCTCCCGGTATTCTGGTCGCTTATGGACATGTATTCGGAGGACCTGACCGTCGCAAATAACCAGATCGAATTTTTGGTCTAGGAACGGTCGGTCTGTAGTGAAAGATGTATGTGCGGGATGAGTGGTGGGTACATTATCCACGCCGTACTCTTTGGAGAACATTGTGATATCATGGTATAGAACCGTAGAGCGGGGTGAGTTGAGGAGGATTTTATGGCCCCCGTGCTCTGGAGACAGACTGATACCGAAGGCCTTTGCTAATGTATTGTACTTTAGAGCAGTAGATGTGTAGCCACCTGGCGCCATGCACAGATCCAGTATCCAGATATCAGCTTCGGCGCGGTTGGGTTGGGAGAAGGCGCCGGTTCTGACCTGCATCTCGTCTCCGATCTCCTTCATCATTTGGTAGAGTCGGGTCGACGCTTGGCCCGTGGCAGTATCAGCTCTCTGTCTTTGGTTCTGGAAATGCTCGTCGCCTTTCGGATTTTGCCATCCCTGCTTGGATCGTAAGCTTCCAGGATGATTTACCTTTCCTGTGGGATGTTTTGAACTTGCCTTTTTCTTTAAATCCATAAGTGTAGCAAACACTGGTTCTGTTTGGCAAAGGTACGTATGAAACTCTGTTATCGGTGAAGGAGTTGAGGCTGGGGTGGTAGTACTGTCTTGGATAGGGAGCTCCATCCTTGGTACTCTAGCTCTTTGCCAATTTTAGAAACTACCTAGAAACAAGTGATAAGCTGAAAACCGACAATGACAGCGCTATTTCTGGTCCGTTTCACTGATACTATGTTGCAATCAAGGACAATGAGACCTGGAGGCGTGGTAGATGGACAAGTAATAATCAAAGAAGAAATAGGGTCTCAAATACTGGTGAAGTAAGAGGTAGGGTGGCATCAGCGGTCTGACATTTTTGAGCTTACTCAAACAAACCCCCTGCTTTCATACAGATATAGATGACTCAGAGTTAATTGTCAAACGTGCGGTAGTACAAAGCATACGTTGTTTCTCAACCTTGTCTCGGGAGCGCGCGTAGGCATATTCAACTTCAGTAATCTCATTGGCGTCGCTACCGGATTGGCTCGCTTGTGGGTCCCTGGAGGTTGGAAAGCGACATAATGAACGAGTAAGCCGTCTCTCTCGCATTGCCAGTCTCGTAAACGGGAAACATTGGCGACAGATAAGAGCTTCCGAAATAATACGTGCCAATGGAACCCTACCTTGTGCGGGAAGGATTCCCGTCTTGACTCTTGGACAGAAGGGGAATGTTAAGAGCTATCTTAAATATTTCGTAGATTATTAGTCTTATGCCTGCAAATCAAAGAAATTCATGTCAGCTCATAGAATGCAGATTTTTTTTCAAACTTTCAGTGGCGTTTGTCTTCTCTGATATGTATCTTCTGCTATAACTTAATTTTGTCTCTCGGCAAGGGAAGTGCCTCGCTTAAAAAGGGGCGACGTCGTTTGTATGTTCAAGATCGAAGTTTCAATATATAACATGGGTAATTAGCGCAGATCTGCAATGAGAAATTCTCTTTCGAGGATGTGATAGGTGTGTAATTATTAAATTTGTCTTCAAAAAAGACCCGTTGATGATGTCTTGCTCACGTGCAATTCGTCGCATGACTGGCATTTCGATCACTCTTTCTGTCACGCGCGAGGGATGAGAGATGTTTGCTAGTCATGCTGCTACAATGCGCCGCTGGGCCTCCGTTTGTACTTGAAGGAAGGCGGTCAACTTCATATTCTTTTCGCACTGATTGTTTTTGAGAAAGGCATTTTCATAAGTCATTAAATTATGATAGACAGAATGAACGCCACTATTTTTCCAATCCAGACCCCGGGTATCAAGGAAAAACGCCCCAACAGAACCCCATAACATCATTCATTCATTCATTCAGGAAGGCAACTCGACTGGCGCTTGTTTTTTATATTTCCAATTGTCACTTCTCAATTCCACAGGCTGCTGCTGCTGCTTTCCACTCTCGCTCCTTCCAAACAAGACGGGGCTCTTCTGACTGCCCTCCATCTCACTGAGGGCCGTCTGCGTACTCATCCGATTCTGCTTCCCCCATCTCGGGAACTGACTCTCGAACCCAGCGGTACTGGGAGGGCTCAAGGGCGGACTCAAAGGCGGACTATTATATCCATATTCCAGCCTCTTATTCGACTCAGCCGCTTCCTGCAATTGCGCCTTCACGACCAGCCGCGCCACAAGTGTTGCCAACGCATCTTTCAGCGTCTTTCGTACAAATCGCGTCATGAGGAAATTGCATTTCACTAGAACGGAACCGGTCAGTACGGGGAATGGAGCGGGCTAGCTGGTTGGAACAAATGCTCACTCTCAACATCCTCCCTCAAGTACAGTCCGGAGATTGGAGCCCCGATCCCAATCTCTGCCGGCACGACCGGCTCCTCGGGCATATTTCCTCCCACCGTCCACTTCTCCTTGATATCCAAACCCATAGGCGCATTAACATGATTCTGAAGGCCGTTTGCCAGATTGTGGAAACAGGCTTGAAACGACACCTTGCCCTTGTATCCCGGGAAGTAGCTGATCATGTCGGTGATCTGGTACCACTCGCAGTGGTACTCCTCCGGCGTGGCTTCGGGTGGAGGGTTGATACGATGGCGTTCCGAATGGGCGGGATTGAGATCGATCATTTCGAGGTGGTTATGTAGGGTTTCTAGGACACTCTGCCGCGACACGCCGGCCGGGAGCGGCGTGATGGTGGTGAAGATTGTTTTGGCCATCGTGCTACTTCGTGGATATGTCGTGCGGTGGATGCGCGATAGAGAAGTAGGGGGAGAGTAGGTTGTTTTGGTGAAGTTGAGATGCGTAATCTGACGTGAGCACAGCTTTCTTGCGCGGCGGCCGCGGATCTTGGCGGTGGGAATTGGAGCTGGTTATATGCATGCGCGTTCTCTAGTTCAGTGAGGGTTATGTTATCTGAAGAGACGGTGTGCTCTACTAGCTCAGTAGTTGATGACTGCCTTAGCTTTGATTGTATAACAGGACGTAGCTGGCCTGCCTCATCTATTTATTGCTCCGGCACTCTCTATCATCTATCATCTATGTCTCGTGTAGCAACAGGGTTACTGTAAAATGACGAGGCCGAGTTGCCAAGTATTCGATACATTACTGACAAGACCGCTATCATCAATAGGTGGCAATCAGTATGTATCCAACAAAGCTCTATATTCGTGGCAATATTGAGAGCGGCACGGCCCAGATAGAAGCCGAGGAGTTTTTTGGAAGATTTATTGATGCAGAGCGATTAACGTCCACGGTACGAAGTAGATACAGTACTGTACATCATCCCCCCACAACTCACACAGATCGGGCTTCCAGTTCGTACAGCACCCCGCAATCGCCCGCTGGAATAGAGGGTTCAGTATCAGTACTGTAGATAAGCGTCTAGAAGGATGGAGACGAAGCTCGGAAGCTCCCTAAATGTCTTAGCAATTTAGCGAGGATGCACTGAAGCGGCGGCGGGACTATCACGACTTACGTCAGATTAAGCAGCATGTAAACTCTGTCTGAGATATGTCAAGCTGCCAATCCCATTTATATGCACAGGATTAATCGGAGGTAAGATGAGAAAGATTAAATGTCAAATTTCAGTATCAACGCATCTCGTACTGTATCGCAGAATTGAATTTTCCCCACACGGATGTTTTCTTTTCCGCCTTCTGTTCCCGCGCGCAATGATTGATTGTCTTAGTACGGGATCTTGTGCTGCCGAAAGGCACGCACAGCACATCCAATGTATTTGATTTCATTCCCACCTTGCATGGCTAAAACTCTTTCTTATCTTTCGACAATGATAGTAAACGTGCAGGATTAGGCAGTGGTTGGTTAGTGGGAATGATACGAGATACTTTGGCGAGATATTCAGGGGTGCAGTGTCAGCATCCGCATCTTCCTGCAGTAGGAATAGTACTAAGGAATTTCTTGGTCGAGGGATAAAAAAAGTGAGAAAGTCGATCTATATATACAGGACGTCGATTATTCTTTACTGTGATGGAGATCAGAGGGCTGGTCTATTCAGTCGGTACTCACACTCGCATTGACTCGAGGCTTTAGCGGGCTCTTTCAAGTTTCGACGTTACTGTATGGGCTATGCGAAATACCTCGACGCTACCTACACAATAGAAATTGAAAGTTTAAAACACAAAATAAGCTTCTATGCATATCAGTATCCTTTTCTGCTTAGATAAGCATCAACAAGATCCTTGCCAGCCATCTATGCATTTGCCATGATCAATGAGATAGGAGAAGCCACCAAGGACAGACCATCTGCACCAGAGCATTTAAATCACCTTGTGCGCTCTATCCAGTGGCAGGATACAGTAGCGGCTACGGTTAAGTCAAAACAAAAGAGACATTTCGAATATTGTTCTTTGCCACTGTCTGCAGTGAGTATCAATTCTCTCTTCTAACAACGTTCCTAAAGTTCCTAGACACTTGCTTGTGCTTCATCTTTTTGACTTTGCAGGACTCGTAAGCACGAGGGCGATGCTCGGCGTTACTGAATCTTGCCTATTGGCTTTCATGGCCTTCTTCTACAGCCGCGATTTCGGTTAATCGTTAATATCAAGTGCGGAGTTCTGTATATGTTGGATTACTCGTCCAGGGGCGCGGGTTGAAACAATTCCTATTTTTGAAAGGTATTTGCCGAACAATGTAGTGATCAGATTTGTACTTTCAATTGATTTTCAGCCATACTAGGCGCAGCAATGCCATTTGACGGTGGCTTGGAACGTACCTGCATCCTCACCCAATGTGAGGATAAAATACGCACGTGATGAGCAGATGAGCGCACGTGAGTCTTTCAAAAAATTCTGCCTATTTTCTTTTCTTTTCTCCCCTTCAAACTTTCAAGCATGTTTCATCTTCGCATAGCCTTACACGTTATGGAGTTATTCTCAATTACGCACCATTCCCCCGTATTTCCTCTTCAGTGCTCAGATGGTAACCATGACTTTCTTCTAGGAAGCATTAGAAATGAAGGTCACACATATTGAAATTCTAAATCACTCGACCCCATCAAAGATACCGAGCCCGAGCTAATGCACGAGGCTCTGAGACGAATCGTCTTCTGATACGATGTCAGCTCCCCAGGCACGCCAAGTGGCTTTGCACGAGATCATGATAGTGAAGCGGCTAGAACAATCACTAGCATCGCATTTGCTGTAATTTCTGGTCTTGCTACTTAGGTGGTAATTTCGTTGATACTTTCGCTTTATCCTTTCCTTGTCTTTCCCCTCAGTCTCATAAGAATACACGATGAAAAGTTTTTCGGATAAACGTTTAGTAACTACATCAACTTCAAAATGGTGGTGGACCGGCAAAGATTATCTGCTTTGCGTCCATGGACTTTGCCCCTTGAAAGCCATGAGTTTATAGCAAGTATGCCGAGCAGACAAGACCAACTTGAAGTCCATCTCTACCCCGCTTCCCCGCACCCGCTTCACATATCTCGGCTCTGGTCTGAACTTCGACTTAGCACACGAGTAGTGTATTCCAAATTTTATTGCCTACGGAAAAGGGTTGTGTTCTGCTCTACTAGGAGGCATTATATCAGTTATATCCGCATTCAGAAAGCTCACCAAGCAGCGTAGTAACTGCGAGGGATCTCTCAAAATAGAAGGGAAGGCAAGGAAGACCGAGAAAGAGAAAGCTGCACATTCTGCTTCTAGAACCATCAAGTATCATTCATGTTCATCAGACTAGTTTCTGAAAACGAGGGACTTGACACCCTCCTTTATTCCGGATCGGCCAGATGGCAAACCTTACCCCTTCTTCGATAGTTCTTGCTCTGCGTTTTAGATATGTGCAAGTTCTCGCCTTGCCGCCTTCGGGCTCCTCATAATTGGCCTTTGACCGACGCCTTTGAATTATTTCCGAATCGCGGGGTAGCACCAAAAGCCCTTCCGGAAGTAGTTGGGGTCCGCTGCCCCAGACTCTCCATGTGGAATCCCTGCCGACCCCTCATTCAAATTTCAATACTGCATTATCATGAGCATCACCTTGAACGACAAGCCAATGAGATGCGGAATGCAAGGAGCTAATCGGGCCAGTTCCGCATATTGACTTGAGTCGGAGCCGAGATGACTGTCTTAAATCCTCGATCCCCCCACGCGTACTTCTTTCCGGTATTTTGGAAACATTCAGAAGGCCCTGCACATCCAAGAATTGAAAGAAGGGGGTCTATCACGCAATCATGGGGTCCATTCAGCCAATTGAAGAACTCGATGTTCTCCTTATAGGAGCTGGCTTTGGAGCCTTTACTATGCTTAACAAGTAAGAAATCACGACAAGCTAACCGAAAATTACTGAACTGGCCATGTAGGCTTCGCAAACAAGGACTCAAAGTCAAAATATACGAAAAAGGTGCAGCATCCGGTGGAATTTGGTACTGGAACTGCTATCCTGGAGCACGTGTCGACAGTGACACGCCTATTTACCAACTCTTTGACGAAGAGCTGTGGAAAGACTTCACGTTCAAGGAGCGCTATGCTGGCTGGAAAGAACTCCGGCGATACTTCGACCATGTCGAGAACACATGGCAAGTGAAAAAAGACACCGAATATAACAAGCACGTCGATAGCGCCCACTGGGACGAGTCCACCAATCGATGGCATGTTGAGTGTTCAGATGGAACGGAGGTCTCGTGCAGATGGTTCATTCCCTGTATCGGCTTCGCCTCGAAGAAATACACTCCTCCTGTCAAGAATCTCGGTGACTTCAGAGGCGAGGTCTACCATACTGCGGTCTGGCCTCAGTACGATGTTGGCATCAAAAACAAGCGTGTCGGTATTATTGGTACTGGCGCGTCTGGAGTTCAAGTGGCGCAAGAAGTCGGCCCTAAAGTCAAAAACTTGACGGTCTTCATGCGAACGCCAAACTTCTGTCTGCCTATGCGCCAGCGCAAGCTTGACGAAGCTGAAGAGAAGAAGAAGAAGGAATCCGGGCTCTATGAGAAACAGTTCGAGGCCACACGCAGCACCTTCTCCGGCTTCACTTATGACTTTTACGATGTCAACACTCTTGATGAGAGCCCCGAACAGCGAGAAGCCAAGTATGAAGATCTGTGGCAACAGGGCGGTTTTCGCTACTGGCTCAACACGTACAAAGATATGCTCTTCGACCAGAAGGCCAATGACGAGGCATATAAGTTTTGGCAGAAGAAAGTCCGCGAGCGCGTCAAGGACCCTAAGAAGGCAGAGCTCCTTGCCCCAACAAATCCTCCGCATCCATGGGGCACCAAGCGTCCATCGCTTGAGCAGAACTACTACGAAGTCATGAGCCAAGATAACGTGAAGATCGTTGACGTCAATGTCTCCCCCATCATCGAAGTTACCGAAACAGGCCTCAGACACAGGAACGGGTTTGAAGAATTAGATGTCCTCGTCCTAGCTACCGGTTTCGACTCATGTACCGGCTCTCTCGCGCAGCTTGATATCCGGGGTACGACCGGGGGAACGATCGCTGATCACTGGAAGGATGGCACGAAGACCTCGATGGGAATCGCGATCCCGACGTTCCCAAACATGTTCTTTTTGTATGGAGCGCAGGCCCCAACCGCCTTCAGCAATGGACCAAGCTGCACACAATTCCAGGCTGAATGGGTAGACAAAGCGATTAAACTAGCGACCGAGAAGGGCATCACGAGGTTGGAGAGTACACCTGAAGCCGAGGCGGATTGGTGCCAGCGAATGGACGAGAAGTGGAATGCGACACTCTTCCCACTGGCGAAGAGTTGGTACCAGGGAGCAAATATCCCAGGACGGAAGATTGAGCCTTTGAATTGGTGAGTTGACCTCTTGGTATCTCTTGAGTTGGATACGGATGTGGACTAATAATGGTCTAGGGCTGGTGGTATGCCGGAGTATAGAGCGAGCTTGGATAAGAGTTTGGAGAATAATCTACAAGGATGGAAGTATGCGACTACAAAGGTATAGATGGATGTACTGCAGGTTTCGATCTGTCAGATTGTGTTGGTACGTGGTAGGTAGCTAAATATACTTGCTGAAATGATCTTTTTGCTGCTTATACGATACTAACCAGTCTCACGTGAGATTTTTACCTGGGGGGCGGCAATGTTGGTCGGAGAAGCGAGGAGTTGCAGAGGAGAGATTGGATAGATTCATGGCCTACATCCAATTCATGTAGCAATATTAAAAATAAGCAAGTGCGTTGTAGTGAAGGAAATAGATATCGTAAAGCCTCAACCAAAGCCAAGATTTAGAGGCTAATCATCACATGGAAGGAGAGTACTAAGAACTGATTCCGAGAAATAAATGGCTATGTACATGGAGGATGGGTGATCGTTAAATAAATCGTAGATAATATTTAGGCCATAGGTATGGAGTCGCTTTGACAGCGCCCTCGATGCTAAATCAAACTTTTCACAGCTAGCCACGTCTTGAGACATGGAAACATGCTGGGAAGTGGCTTCAAGTATACAACTCGACCCGCTCAACCAAAGTTCTAGGAGGGAGGTGCAGTCAGCTGATTCGATGACAGGAAACGAAACGGAGCTGACGATGTGTAGCTACGCCATTGTTCCATCACCTCAGCAAGACCCTTATAGCATTTAGGGACTCACTTGAGAACATTGTGCTCATAACAGAAGGAGCATGCTTCGGTCTTGTTATCAAAGAAAAGTATTACTACCTCCCACCGTCCCTCTCTGCCCAATCAATCCACCGTCGTATAACCTCATCCACAGCCTTGACCCCATTTCTACTAGCATCGACCTCAAACCACTCCCTATGTTCTCTTCCACAAGCCTTGCACTTCCCATCGCCAACGACCCGCTGACCGTTCAGCTCAATATGAATCAATCTCTCGACTTTATTTGCATTTGGGACCTTCCTCGGCGTCTGCGGTGCTTCACGGACATTCGTTTCAGAGAGCGTCGTCGCGTGGTATGGATAATACCGTATGAGTGAAAGGTCATAGCCGCATTGCTTGGTCCATTGGTTCAGACGCCTATACACATTTTGAGCCCGACCGATTTTCAAGAGTATGGTCTTCTTATTCGCAGAATTTAGGAGAGTGGTAGCGAATGTATTGAGAACATCCGAGGTCCGGCGTTGACCTGGTATAGGCCGAAGGGGAGGTGCGAGGAGAGAAGGCGCTGTCTCTGAAGGGGGTGCCGCGGGTACGGATTCGGGAGTGAGCCAGAACATGTAGATGTAGCCTTCATTATCTAATTCGGAGACTGGCTTTGCTAACTCGGCGAGAAGTTGGGCGGTTGTTTGAGGAGAGGCGGATGTGGGTATGAGGGAGAGAAATTCTCCTGTTCTTGAAGATGGGTCGCGGATAATCGAGGGACGGTGGTATTTCGAAGGCGTGTTTTGTGATGAGGTCAAAACCTTTGGCGGTACTGGTGCAGTCGTTCGTCGTCCATGGTTATTGTGCGTTGGCCTAGGTGCCCTTCTGCCCTCATCTGCAACCCCTATGCAGCAAAATAGACCCAGAGAACTAGCAGGCTTTGGTCGTTGTTTTTGCTTTTCACTTGCTGGCTGCGGTCCATCAGTCCTGGATTTCTCTGGTTTTGGACATGGGACAGGCTTTCGACGTTTTCCATGCTTCCGCTCCTCAACTTCGAGCAGGCCCAGCCTATCCACCAGTGTATCCACGCTCGTCCTCTGCTTGAATGTAGCAGACTGTATTCCTTGCGGTGAAACACTACCCTGTACCGCCGCCTGTTCTTTATGTTGCCAGCAGTATGCGTCTGGACTCGATGTTCTCCTAGGACTCGATGTCAATTCTCTTTGTGGGCTTGGAGTTGGCGACACTTGAGGTGATTTTCCAACTGGTCTTCGACACGGTTTACCGTTCGCAGAGAGGCCTCGACAGTGCGTCTCTGGATTTCTCGAGTCCGACCTCTGGAGGAGGGACTCGGGGGTATGGGGAATGTACGGCATTGCTGTATGTTATAATTAAAATTAAATCATAAAGAAATGTACCAACCTGAGAAACAGTATATTTCTATTGAAATAAGAACCACGGAATGTGGCAGTGACAAGCAACTTGCAAGAACGCGAGTCCGTCAGAGCCAGTGAATCACTTGAGACGTGTTGAGAAAAGGCTGGGGCTGGGGCTGGTGTTGTGGCTGGGAATCTTACAGTAGTGTGAGGCAGATTTGCTTGGCACTTCGTACGCCTACTGTAGCTTAAACATAACATCATTCATTTCCTATTCGAAGCTTTCAACCTTATTTCTTTGCACGTAACAGCACAAAACTTGTTTTATGATTTATTGTCTAGTTTGTTACTTAACACGACATTGCTTTATGGTTGATATCCAGCTGCCGTCCAGTCGATGCCCTTGAAGTGCCCAGCAAGGCTGGTCAAGTCGAATTCATTCGTTCCCAAACTGCTCTTTCATTTATCATTCTCGCCCTATGCATCATCCTGCATCAACACTCGGCTCCATCCAGCTACCCAGAACCAAGTGGTATCAGAGAACGTATCAACTGAGGTTAAGCGGCCGAGAAGACTCATCGCAGAATTAAGTTCTGTCACAAAGTGATGGATACCTGCATCCCGACGAGCTACATATACCTCGCTGACAGCTGGACTGATGTTGACTACAAGTCTCCTGATGGTGTTGATATTTCGAACTATGTTGCTGAGATTGACACGGAGCTCACACATAGATGTGTAGTCCACGTTGGCGAGGTAAACACTCTGTAGCCGCGAAACAGAAACACCCCGGAGGAATTCATTCAATCGCCAGGAAGGGGCAGGGATCGTAGTGCAGCTATCGAACTCGTCAGCGTGCTGCTTGCTCTTGTCTATCATTCACCTGCCCGCATATATTGATGCCCGCAAGTATTGATGGATCTCAAGAACCGACGACAGATTAAGTGCTCCCAATTCAAACAAGTATTTGAGACAAGGATGCGATGTACTTACTCAATGATAAGACGATGTATGTTCTCTTTCGCGCCCTGTGATAGACGCCTGAAAGCCCTATAAGTCTTACTGGTCAAGTGAAAAGCATATTTCTTGTACATGACATGTAGAGCCTCATTATCTAGAAGGTTGACATGTCAGCGCTGTATTTGCTTAAGCAGTAGAGGGCTAATTCAAGGAGTAGTAATGAGAATGATATACACGTATGCGGAATATCTAGTGGCAATTACAGTCTTGATTGCTCTGGTATGACTTACAGAGTTCTTGGTCCCCGACCCGTAGTGCTTGAATCAGCTTAGGACTATTTTTCAAGAAGTGAGCGCTGTCAAAGCACTTGTACTGCCACACTGATGAAGCGATCGTCTTTTCGTATATTCGGATTCGGATCTCTGGCGGAAAGCGACGCAGGGCAAGGGGAGATGTGCTGAAAAGGCAGTTTTCGAGACGTAATTGACCGAAGCTAGTCAATCTGCGAGTCTTGAAACCTTCCACGTCGGCCTTCGGGTGTGCTAGCTTGCTGACATTGATGCTATCATGCAACTCTGACGTTCCCAATTCACAGCTGTCAAGGGTAGCATTGCTCACAATACCTCCATCCAGTGCGCTTTGTACAATGTCTGTTGTTTCGATCCTAGTGTTCGTCATAATACACGAGTTCACGTGCGAACGGTAGAGATGTGAATTCTCAATTGTGCATGACACAAACGCGCATCTCCATGCCTTAGTCTGCGGCATTGTCGATATCTGCGGATGTTCTTGAATTCCTTTTGCAGATCTTCGCGCAGTAATAGGCTTACTTGACGTGCTTGTGATGATGCAACGTAGCAATCGACAGTCGGACAGTACACAGTCTTTCAGATGGGTGTCGGAGATCGTGCAATTCTGAAGCCTTGTATGTCCAATGTAGGGATTATCAATCGTGAGGTTCTGAAGATGTTTTTGCTTTAGATGGGGCTTTGTGATTACGAGAACACCTTCGAAGCACATGGTGACCTCTCGTAGCATGCGCGTTGTGCTAGATGCTTTTCTAACACCGTCTCGATTCATGGTTGTTTCTGCTTGTTTTCCGAGTCGATCTCAAGTTATAGGAACACAGCGAAACTGCTGTTGGTGCTTATTCGAGCTTCATGAGCTGAAGGTGATGTGTTCTCAGTCAATAGACTCAATGCTGAGATTGTTTTGATAGCCGACGATAGTGTAAAGAAGTGAAGCGAGCGTGCCTTATATTCACGTCGAGACTAGCGACTGGTAACAAGGCTCACAACGACGCACGAGCTTTGTTAGGCTCGGAGCTAGGCCAAGTGCCTAGCCTAAGAGCACATGATTCCATTTGCATTTTGCAACCAGATATTCACTGGCTAAAAGTCTCGACCACGTCAGTGACGCCATAGACACTCTAAGGACGTTGAAATTGTCTCGCCTGTCATTTCTTATAGCCTGGGCAGGTACCCATCTATTCAGCATTTGCAAGCGCACAACTTATGAAAGAACAGGGGCAAAAATATCTGAAAGAGTGTTGGCAACTTTTTCTGCATGTGTGCTCTGAAGCGAGCATTTAAACTTCTTGGCATTCAACGAGAATTATTGAAGAAGGTATGTGAAGAACCATAACTGTCCTAGCCTCTGCCAATGGCCCAATGAACTCTTTAAGAGACTAGTGGTTTGGCATTGTAGTAAGCTATACAGTTGCCATAAGACGACTATACGGAAGGGTCATGGTCGAGATAACTGATGCACTGCAGCACTGGGGTAGCTGGCTTTTGAGCACTTAGAAGATATCGTGTTTCAATATTGCCTACAAAGAGGACTGAAGTTGAGTAGTCGAGCATTTTAGGTGTGTGTTTGTTTGGCCTGAAAGTAAATGAATTAGACTTCTTTATGAACTTGCGTTCGAGTTCAAGCTATTTCGGACTTCGGAGGCATATTTAGGGTGGCATTATTCTTATTGGGCATTGGTAAGCTCTGTGTGTTGAATACTATGACTCTTTGTCATCTTGAAATATTTTATTTTGAAACAAGGTTGAAAAGTTCTGATGTGAATGTTTGTGATTTAAAACTAATTTTACAATTGAAAAACTGGTACTGTGATATTATATATGATACATGAGTTTTAACCAAGTGGAAGATGATACTCAGCTCCCGATTGTAATTTGCACTTTTCGATTTCATAGCAACCTTATATACAGCTTGCTTCCACCGTGTCAAACACACATGGCAAACGCCATCATCTACAGTCTCCACACAAACGCCATTATAGACCCGACATCCCTCCCGTTTGAAACCAACGCCTAATTCGATCACCTCTATCATCTTCTAACCTTTTTCTTATCTGGTCCCTCGTCCTCTTCCTCGTCGCTCAAATTGGCATACTGCGTAACTGGCTGTGTATTCTTCCAAGCATTCGTAAACAAGGGATCGCTTTTTGCCAATTCCGCATATTTTAGAAGCGCCTCTCTTGGGTCTTCATCTCTCATGCTGCTCAAGGAAATGCTTTCGTTGATGTGCTTCTCGTCTGGTTGACTCTTCATAAAAGGGGTTACCATTGGGATCTGTGGTCTTCGTGGATCTCGTGAACGACCTGAGGCTGTGAGACCAACGGTTGGGTGGCGAGCTGCAAAGGAGGTGGCTCCGGCGCTTGTGACGACCCCGCCAGCACTGACCACACTATCTCCAGAGAGACCAGTTGATTGATCTGTGGTGAAGTTTGGATCATCGTCTACGTGGCGTTTCTTTGGGGCTCGGGACATCACATTGACCGCGCCCCGGATAGACGTGTTGGGATTGTATAGCAGATGGACTTCGGAGTTGGCAGAACCAGTGACTATCTGGTTGATCTTGGGATGCCATTGGACGGTGATGAGAGGCGAGCCGGGAGTAACTGGGGTGACAAGCTCTGGTTTGAGATTTCCAGGATTCAAGATATGGAGGTGGCCAGATACTGAACCTGTGATGATACTGGAGGATGTTGGCGAGTATTTGATTTTGGTCACAGAGTAAACATCTGATGTCGAGGGATGTGGGACTGTCACAACTGGACTCTTGAACTTCCGAAGGTCCCAGAGTTTAATCAAATCATCTCCTCCCCGTGTGACAACCATTCGCCCATCCGCACTTATATCCACCCCACCGGTCCAAGTATTTGGTTTATGAGCCTCCCTAATCTCTGCTGTGGGCCGTGAAAACGGTCCATCGCCACTCCACATTACTAAACTCCCGTCCAGAGCGGCAGCGACGAGGATATTATTACCGCCTTGCATAGGGCTTCCCCAAACAACTGCAGTCATTCTCGTCCTCCCGGCAGAACCAGCAGCCCGAGATTTATGTACTATGACCTCCTTTTGGCTTCTCTTATGGTTGATATCCCATATTCGTAGTGTACTGTCGGTTCCAGCCGTGACACAGAGATTCTTGTCGACTGGATTCCAGGTGCCAGTCGTGATCTCTGAAATATGCCCCTTCGTGTTGTTCATATCCCTCAGATACATGTCTCCTTTCTGAAATTCGGCCAACACCTCTCCATCTCTGTTCATAATTTTGGCTTGCGGATGGGCCGAGATACATAGAAATGTCCCTCCAGACAAGGGGTTGAATTCAACATGGTTTATTGGGTGAGTTTCCGAGTTCGCAGAAGTCTTCGAGGCGCTCGGGTCTATGCTCTTGAATGCTCGCAATGTAGTGGGTGTCATGGACGCGAAATCATGTAATTTAAGTGTGCAGTCGGTAGAGCCAGTAACCAGTCGTCCTCCTGACGGATCTAAAGCAGTTGTTGTCACCGCGCGATCGTGTGTCTTGAGCACCAGTTCATGCGACACTGGGTACTCATCGTCATCGGACTGGTCGGAAGAGTCAGAGGAATCCTCATCACCATCATCAGATCCGTAATCCTTCGAAGCTGGTTCTTGTGCAATTCTCTGCTGGCCTACACCGTTTCCACCAGAGGTCGTCGTCGTATCTGGTGCTTTCTCTACAGATCTCTTTGTCCGTCCTATTTGCGCCGCGATGTCTGCTTCTTTTGACTTTTTCCCAAAGGACTGAGGCAGGAATGCCCGCATAGGATCGTCCTCTGCCAATTTCGGTACCTCGACATCGAAATCCTCATCGTCACTCATGGTGTTGAGCGATCTGGTGCCTTGGTGATAGAGTTGGGATATTTAAGCTCGGAGGATTTTGGTACTTAGTAAATTTGTGGTGGGGTAACACTGAATATACGCAGTAAAAATTGATGTTAGGGTGACATTACGGTAACTGGGCACCGAGTAGCCCGCCAAATTACGGTATCAACGCAATCGAGGTCCCTGGAGGCGGTAAAACGCCTTAAATAATGATTTGTCTTTAGTAATCATTGCCAACACCCTCGACATCCTTGATAACAACCGCTAAGCATCATCACTGTTATTGTATATTCTCATGTCTTCACAGTCGGCTCCGATCCTGACTCCTTAAGAGTTGGCCCAATAGACAGTGCAATTGGGATGGTCCGCCGCACTGCAACCAACAATACGCTGATATGTATCTACCAAGTCGAGCACTCGAACCTACAGCGAAGACATCCTTTTCAAGCCTCAACTGGTCGTATGCTACACATGTACTCGATATCTACGATACAATATGGTTCTCGGGAGGAGATTCTCAGCTACAACGATGGAGTTCCTTGATTGGAATCATCACGGCGATTGTGGGCAACATTCTAATATCCTTTGCCCTCAACATCCAACGATACGCACACATACGGCTGCATGAAGAACGGACTCGCCGGAAAGAGGACCTGAAAAGCATACCAAAGTCAGGAGGCGGCTACGGAGCCACAGATATGAATGGGCATGTTACGGAAGTAGATGGAGATAATGGAGATGAGGACAACCTGCTGTCGTCGTCCTTCAGCTCGGAATCGACTGGATGCTCCCATGAAGCACATTCGAGCTATCTTCAGTCGCCGTACTGGTGGGGAGGGATTGTACTGATGACGGTTGGCGAAACAGGAAACTTCTTAGCCTATGGCTTTGCACCAGCTTCCATTGTGTCCCCGCTGGGCGTGGTTGCCCTCATATCGAACTGTGTAATAGCTCCCATCATGTTAAAGGAACGTTTCCGGTTGAGGGACTTCTGGGGAGTAGTGGTCGCTGTTGGTGGGGCTATTACAGTTGTATTGAGTGCGAAAACTGAGGAAAAGAAACTGGGCCCGCATGAGATATGGGGTGCTATAACCACCACGGCCTTTGAAATATATCTCGGCGTCACCATAAGTCTGATCGCAGTGCTTATCTGGGCGAGCCCAAAGTATGGCAGTAAGACAATATTGATCGATCTAGGCCTCGTGGGACTCTTTGGTGAGTAACAAAAGCATATCTTGAAAGGCTTCATTGACAATATACAGGTGGCTATACTGCCCTTTCTACAAAAGGCGTCGCCTCAATGCTGTCTTCGACTTTGTGGAGAGCTTTGACAACTCCAGTCACTTATGCGCTCTTGGCTGTGCTTGGTTCAACAGCAGTGATGCAAGTGAAATACGTCAACAGGGCACTTCAACGATTTGACTCAACACAAGTCATTCCTGTGCAGTTTGTAATGTTTACTTTATCTGTGATTATCGGGAGTGCTATTCTTTACCGCGATTTCGAAAAAGCGACGACTGAAAACGTATCGAAGTTCATCGGTGGTTGTCTCTTGACATTTTTCGGCGTGTTTTTGATCACGAGTGGAAGGTCAAGGCAAGAAGCAGATGAAGATGGGGACGTGTCAGATGGAGATGGGGAAGTGCGTATCGGTCTCACCGACCAGGAGCATACCGACGACAATATCAAACCCCGGCGGGAATCCAGAACACAGGAATCTCTCCGCAGAGAAACCCTCTTCCAGGATGGCGACGGTGCGAGCGACGATCACGGTTCACCATCACGACGAGACTCACATGTCAGCTTTGTGGAGCCAGAGCGACCAAGAATTCCTGTAATGTACTCCAACTCGTCGTACCAACCATCAGTCCGAGTTACACCATCCACCCAGCCTCAGCAAGAACATGCTCCCCTTCTTAGCAACGTATGGAAAGCCTCATCCGATGATCTCCTCCAACCTTCGCACCATCCAGGTCTACAAAGTACAATATCCTCACCTGTGCTCCCATCAGAAGCCCAAAACCCTTCTGATTCGGTGCACCCTTTGACGAGAACGATATCACATGGCAATCCACATACCCATCCAAACGAGCAACAATCACCCGCACCGCCTCAAGCGGACCGACCAATGACCCCAGCCAGACATTCAATTACGCGAATGCTACATGGGCCACTACTTTCACCTCTTTCTGGGGGTCTAAGTGTAGTCGTCGCAGACTCTTTACGGCGCGGTATGGAGCCGCGTAGCAAGAGCTTTAGAAGACCACGGCTAGGCTTAAGGAGGAGTAAATCGGGGTCTCAGAGACTAGTAAATGCAACTCTTGATGATGGGGACGACGATTTGGTAACATCTCCATTCAAAAATGGCGTGTCGGATCAGAATATCAGCAAATCGTTACAAACAGAGGGAGGGAGCTGGTCTCGCGTTACCCGAGCAAGGAGTTTAAGCAACACGTTAGGAGAACTATTCCGATCGAAACGTCAAAGAGTTGACAGGCCGAACACGGCAGGATATGAAGGGGAGGGTCCTAGTGACACGTGATATATTTGGACTGGTTGGCGGGAGTTCCGGATTGGATTGGTCTTGTGTAGCATAAGATCAGGGGGGTTTGGCTGTACAAATTTGTTCCCCGGCTATGCAGAATTTAATAGCCGTACATACGATTATGATAGTCGTTGATAATGCACTTAGGAAACGTCAGTGTCTCTCGAGAAGTGTATTTTTGAGAAGCCATTGCCACACCAATAGCATATATATGGAAGGTGATGATGACGCCCTCTCAATAGGCCCAAGCCGAGCATACTTGCCCATGTGCTAAATGATTAAATAAGAATTAACCGTTCTTCCAATCTAATGTCAATGTTTTCGCGTCAGGCAAAGCGAGAAGGCACGGAGGGGCGGCCTGGAGGTGTGGAGTTTCATGGGAAACCTGTGTCTATTGACCCATTCTTATGCTATGAAAGCCAACATTTGCAACCATGAATTCCTTTCAAGAAAGCTTTTGCCCTAACCATTTCATCCGTCCCGTTTCCGAACGTCAGATTCAAGATAACTTGAAACTCAAGACAGCCCAGTCAAGCGTATACATCGTGATGAACCCGCTGTGGAAGCATGCCTTTTTTGGCTTTGATCCATACACATAACAGCTCTCAAGTTGCCGATGATTCCTCACTGATATCAGAGTGCTCCGCCGTGCTCGATTCCCCATTCGAATTTGTGCCGTGGGTGTGGGCGCGGTTTGCGTCCTCCCGCTCATCGGCACAGGATCTCCACTACGGCACAGTCAGTACGTTACTTGCGCCGCAGAAGAAAAGGAAAGTCAAAGCCTGGATCGAAGAAGGTGATAATCAAGAGGGGAGGTCTTCTACATACCTGGATATAGCACTCGCGGCAACGCTCATGCGCACAGCGAATACATATGCTGTAGTTGGAGGTCTCTTTGGGGCGTCTATTGATGCATCTGCACTGTATTTTATCTCGATCAGAAGAGTATTTCAAAGTATTGAAGGAGCGCTTCTGTGGGAAGGGGTGAGGTTGGAGGAGAAGGAAGGGACAATTAGAGGTAGGGAACAGAACGTACATCGCAGCAAAACCACTTCCAATCCGCTGTGTTTGGGAGTTTCGTACGCGTGAGCTCGTTGTATTCCATGACTTGATCTGATTGTGCTGGTGTCATGTCGAGTAGACGCTTTCCTTGCTCTGGCTGAAGATTGGAGTGTTGCGTGGTTGAGGATGGAAGGAACGGTCTACGGGTCTTCCTTCACCACAAGACTTACAATATTTTCGATAAGCGATAGGGCTAGCAATCACGGAGCAGTCTCGGACCATTCTTTTACTTATAACAGACAATGGCAAGGCATAGATTCAATTTATAATACAAAATAAGACTAGTCCTATTCCGAGCCACAGCCTCCCCATTCTCGCGTAGATACTGTATTCATCATCAACACTTCCCAATTCCTTCCTCAGCAACCACGAAGTCAGCTGGGCCGATCAATAATATCACACAACACCCTTTTACAACACATCAATCATCACAAGCTCCAGAAATGGCTAGTGTTCCTCCTTCCTCCCTTTTGTCTCCATCCTCTTCCCCTGAAGCCGCCGCTGCCTTTCAAGAGGACTGGGAAGCTCGGAAAGGAGTCTTAGAGCACTGGGGCACCTACATGATGTTCGCACAAGACAAAGATACCATTAAAATGTCCCCTTTCAAGCTGACATCGGCGGACGCAAATGTTCAGCAGAGAGTTCATGAGTGTAAGTCTAGGCCCTATCACAGAGCAGTCATAGGCGAACTCCGAGGAGACGCCGCGATGCGAGCCCCTTTTGTCAGACTTACCTCTTTGTATCATATAAATCATCACTTCAGATCTTCTAATCACAAGTTTGCATTGCTTTGATGCGGTCTAGATGCTGACTTTTTTCCCCAAGCAGATCTTCATTTTGGAGATGTGCTGGACAGGGCAATTGATGTGCTATATAAGCAAAAGCTGAATGATCAGGCATTAAGGCCAAATACCCACCGCAAGGAACTCCTCGCCCACCTCTTCGAATACAATAAATCTACACGACCAGATCGCCGAATTGGGGTTGAAGGCTTAACTACAATGGATAAACAGTTTCTGAAGGAGATCAAAGCAGAAGAATACGTGGTCGGACGTGTCGGGGAGGAGAAGCGGGACGAGGAAACGGTGGAGGAGGATGTAGAGTGGGTGGAGACTTATATTGCAGATTCGGTCCAGCAATATTGGAAGAAGAAGTTGAATGGCATTGAGGATTCTGTTGCCCACATACCATATTTCGGAATGTTCGGTGCTTAGGAAGAGTCCCAGGATATTGCGGACGATTATGATTCTGCAGCAATTTCTGCTCCGGAGCTGGGGACTGAGCATTTGACCAGCGGGCCAGAGATAATGTGTATCTTGTAATTACATACTATACTTGCAAATTTGCAAGAAATATAAACAACAGCAAAGTCAATTACGCCTGCGAGCAACTATGGTAGCGACGATTGTTTGATTTACTCCTGTAGATAGTAACAATCTTTTATGTCACCCTGTTATTATTTTAACACATGTGAGAACGTAGTACAAAACGCCGCTCAAAATAACTAGATTACCATAAAGAACTGCAGAAACTGATTTCCTCATGTCACGGAATTAGCCCGATTGCTGCATCCAGCCAAAACGAAAGCATAATAGTCCACAAAGTGCACCCATGAATCGACCCAAAAAGAATCGGTTATTCACTAGAACTTCGATCTTCTCTCTTTGTATAAGCCCCAAGCCCCAAGCCCCAAGCCCCAAGCCATTCGCCTATTCATATGAATCTATGATTCGGCAATCCGCTCAGCATACTCGTGTCTCTAGATCTTCCCCATCCTTCCACACACAAGTTTTCTCTCATCCCTCCATCTCAATTTAGTTCCCTCTACTAAATAGATAAAATCTCCCGCCATAGCGTACACGGGTCCCAACAAACTTTCTCTCCTTGCCGAAATACTCGACTTCAACGACCACCACCCCACCGAGGCCTTCATCGTATTAGGCACTTCCAACCTCACCCAAGCCGACCTTCATGCCGCACGTCAACTCCTCCTGAACCGTGCAGCATGCCGGATCAGGTACCCCTACAACGACTTCCAGCTTCAGGCGGAGAAGTTGCATGGTCTTTGCAAGCAAGTCCTCGATCTGACGGATCTCAAGTCTTATGTGAGATACAGGTGGGCGAAGTTGGCAAAATCTGTGAAGGATATGGATAGGGCAATCGATGTGCAATGGATAGAGACG
Source organism: Ploettnerulaceae sp. D365 (assembly GCA_003988805.1). NCBI lineage: Eukaryota > Fungi > Ascomycota > Leotiomycetes > Helotiales > Ploettnerulaceae > Ploettnerulaceae sp. D365. Next base: position 98,742 of record QYAL01000081.1, read on the forward strand.
CGTGATAGGTTGGAGAAGCAGACGGAGGAGCAATCGAGGGAAGGGGAGGGGAAGGACAAAGCGGAGAGTGATGAAGAGGAGCGAATTATGAAGGCTGCACAAGGAGTTGCGGAGGGGAAGCACAAGGAGAAAGAGGAAACATCAAAGCAGCAGCAAGTTGTGAAGACACTAGAGCAGAAAGAAAGAGATGACCAGAACTTGCACCATCCTCCAACAGATCAGCGGCCCACCACTTCAGTCTGTACCACACAAGGAGGAGTGAAGAAGAACATCAAAAACGCGAAGAAGAGAGTTACCTTTGTTGGCTTAGCGAGTGTGGATTCTCAGGAGCAGCCGGATTCACAACAGACCAAGCTGCCAGGAAACTGCAAATGCGAAGCTGACACAATACTAAGGAGGCAGAGGGGAAGAGCGGTTCGATACCACGAACCAAAGATGGTAAAGGCTCATCTGGAGGCGTTGAAGTTGGCTTCTGAAGTTGGTCGATTCTCTTGGCCTTCGGGGGCAGAGATTGAGTAGAGTTTGATTTGCAGCGGTCGGCCTCTTGGAAGAGGGCAAATTTATGAATTACTCAAGAGAGTCTCCGAGAATATACTTGAAAAATCGAGCATTCAATTGAGATCTGCAATGTGAAGAACATAAGACGAGACTGGTGGTGAGGATAAGCTTCGTGGCGTCGGGAATTACTTGGCTGTTCTTTCAGAAGTTTCAGTCCGATTAAACGACGAAGGTAGTAGTATGATATGAGACAAACAGACCATTGTTATCAGATACCTAAGATTGCATTAATCTTTCCAAATGTCAGCACTTGTCTTTCTTGGGAAAATTACGACGCAGTCAGGGGCAGAAAGTTGCACCGTCTGACAGCATCACGTGAATACCAGTATAAAACTAGCGTATTCAAAGCAGGCAAACTGGATCCCTTAACATATCTTCTTCTATATATAACGAACATCCTCTTCCCATTTCCTCTCTCACCTTCCTCTTCCTCTCGACCTCCCACAAATAGCTCTTACCTACCCTTGAAGTTATTACTTATTGTTATCACAGCTGGTAGGTATTTCCTGCCCTTAGTCAGCTCTTACATAAGAAAATAGTGCCAACGATTTATTATTTTCTTTTCGACGCCAAGGCCGAAGCTTGATGGGTATTCCGCCGAGTGCACATGGACCGCGCACGTCGATAAGGACCGACACGCGTACGATTTGCGATGAAGTGCGATGAATCGTACCGTGCGATTCATTCTTTTCATCTGGCAGTCCACGGAATCGAACCCGAGATGGCGCGAGAAGCGTGAATCGCGATATGGGGGGACGGTTTGGAGGGGGGTCTCCCATATTTCCCAGCCTCCATGCTTCTTCCCGGCTTGGGAGCATTTATATTGTCCGATATCCTTCAACACCAATAAGAAACACGAAATCGCCCGAGAAACTTTCTGTGCCCCTTGGGATTTTGAGTTCATTGGGTTGACCGTATTATTGCTTGTTCTCTTGGAAGATCTCGGTAATGCGATTGATCTAGTGGTTGGTATCGCCCTCTGTTATCATGGATCTGCCGCTGAAGTCTACTTCGTAGGGATGCTCTTCTTTCTATTCAATTTGTCCCACCTTCTAGTTCTGGTTACATGTCCGGCTGCTAGCACTCACGGCAATCTTGCTCGCTCTCTTATCAGAGTTTTGGTGGATCCGTCCGAGAGAAAACCTCTGATATGCTCGGGTTACATTTTTTCATTATGGCAATTATTATTATTCTCTACGAAGTTACGAAGTACAGTAACACTATGTGGGCTTCTAGAAAGTCTCTAGAAGCGCTATTTTGTCCCAGGAAATGCACTTGGCAGCGATGGGCCAATCATCTTAAAGACTCCTGAGTCGCTCCCAAGTGGCTGGAAAATCGTTTCGTCTCCACCTTCACGCCTTTTCAGCCAAATCCCGGGCCCTTTGCAAGATATTGTGCCATACTCGTTGCGAGCACACAATTTCGAAGTGCGAACTACTACTCTATGGGGCGCAACAAATTGAATGTCAATTATTTTGACAAGTTCTGGTGAGGCTCTGATGTAAGTACGAAGTAAGCCTTTCAAATTTATGTCCCTTGTGTGGATCAAAGTACTACTGCATTGTCAATCCAGTACAATAGTAGATACCGGCAGCCGCGCAATTGTTATCAATCATCTGGATACAGTAAGTGGTTCGTTTGATTATTATCGCGCCCGACTATTTATCTTTTTCGTCTGTCCGCGCAATTATGTTCTTGGGCCACTTTCGGCCCAGCTTCCTGATATAGTTTGGTACAGTGGCACGCGTACGATGGCACACAAAGCTTGTTCCGCAAATCCATGGCCGCGCTTGAGTTCCCCATGGCGCATGCTGCAAAGCTTAAAGAATCGACCAAGAGTGGACCAAGAACCAAGAAGGCTTGAGCATCATTTGAGCAGTTCATTATTATATTATTGTTATTGTTATTTGTTGTATTCGTATGCATCGCCACTCTTGATTGATCCAAACTGCTGGGTTTCTCTCCCATCTCTCCTTTCTTTCCTCCCCTCAAGCTCCACTTTCTCCTTATCGAAGTTATCAAGTTATCTTTATCTTGTGGAGATCCGCCGACCGGATGAAGAAGGTGTCCGGCTACGCTTACATTATGTGCTTGTTCCAGAATCCTGGCTGGTATTATCGCCCACCTGCCTAATAAAACGATCAGCTGGGGCCAGGCCACTATCGTTTGCGGGGACGACTCCATTTTTGAATCTCAAGGATTAAAGACGCCATACATACTAATGATCTGATTGCACACTTAGAGGTCCATATAAAGGCGAGGACGAGGACCTCTGTCTGTGCCGAATGCGCTCGTGTTCTTGCAGTTCCTCTCAACATCGGACGACAGCTCTCGGTTCCTCGCAAAGATGCCTACTCCCGCTGTGGACACGATTATCCTCGGGGACGTCAACACCATGGTGGGCAATGTTGAGTCTGTTCCTAGCCACGCTGCCATCAACGATATCAACGAGAAGAGACACATCGCCCTCGATCAGTCAGACAAGGAGGTTAGCAAAGAGACCGACGAGATCAAGGTAGCTCCTCTGGATGACAGTGACTCTCACGAAGTTTCCGAGAAGAACAGCGAAGATAAGATCATCATCACTGGTGAAGATGCGGCCAAATACCTGCTCCCATTGCGAGATGACCACGAGCCATGTTTGACCTTCCGAAGCATGTTTCTATCTACCATTCTGTCAGGTTTCCAAGCTACCATGTACCAGATCTATTCGGTAAGTTATTTATTTGTATTCATATTTTTAGGCTCTAGCCAGGCAAAAAGTGCTAATCAAGCTTTAGTTCAAACCAACAATGATCTCGATCCAAGGCACATTCATTGTTCTCATCGCCTACTTCCTCGGCCGTGGATGGGCTAAATTCCTTCCTCGTGGTGATAAGTTCGAAGCTCGATGGAGAGCGCGAGGTGGTGTGGGAAAGCCCCCTGCGTGGATTGTCGTCATGTCCTTCTTCAACCACGGAGAATGGAACTTGAAAGAACATGCGATTTGCTCAATCACAGCGACCTCAGCATCTAACGGGGCTGCTAGTGTATCGGTATTTGCGGCGCAAGACCTCTTCTACGGCTTGCCCTTGAGCGCTACTACTGTCATCTTGACCGTCATCTCGATTGGTCTGTTTGGATATGGTATCGCTGGTCTTCTGCGCCCAATCGCCGTTTGGCACGTTGATGCAGTTTACTGGAGTACTTTGCCTACGGTCAAGACTCTCCAAGGACTCCACTGGCAAGAAATTAAGAGCTCCAAGCCTCTTAGATATTTCTGGTATGCATTTGTTTCCATGTTCATCTACGAATTCTTCCCGGCCTACATCTTCCCATGGTTGAACTCTGTCTCGATTCCCTGCCTCGCATCAATGAAGGCGACCGGAGATAAGGCATCCGTCCTCACCAACCTCTTCGGTGGAGCTAGCAACAATGAAGGTCTAGGGCTTTTCAGTTTATCATTTGATTGGCAATACGTAAGATAATCCACTTTCACGGAACAAGAACAGTTGTTGAGCTAAGTCTTCGCAGATCACATCGTTCAACACATCCCTCCCACTTAAGCTGCAAATGAACTCAGCCGTGGGATATTTTGTTTGCTTTATTGCTATGCTCGCTATCTACTACAGCAACACTTGGAATGCTAAGTCGCTACCATTTATGTCAACGAGACTTCTCTCTTCGGATGGCTCCAGATACCCTCTTACCAAAGTCTTCGTTGGTGGTGTTCTTGATGAAACTGCTTTAGCTAAGTACGGAATCCCCAAAATCACCGGAACATTCGCGTATGCAATGTTCATTGCCAACGCTGCCGTAAGTTTGACCTCCATCAACCAACCAATCCGCTATTACTAAAAATCTTCCAGATTGGTGCTTTGATTGCACATTGTATCCTTTTCTGGGGTGGTGACATTTCAAGGGCATACAAGAGCGCCAAAAACGGTGAATATAGTGATATTCACCACGCACACATGGCAAAGAACTACAAGGAAACACCTTGGTGGTGGTATGGCATCGTCCTTGTGGTCAGCTTCGTTCTCGGTCTCGTCGTTGTTACCACTCAGCACATAACCCTTCCAGCTTGGGCTTATATCATCTCGTTGATCGTTGGTATAATCATTGCACCATTTGTGAGTTATACATATCAGAGTGACAGCAGCCCTTACAGTATCAATATCTAACACGATCTTAGAGTACTATCCTCTACTCTCGTTACGGTAACGGTATTGCCACCAACAATTTGTCGAAGATGTTGGCGGGTCTTATGCTTCCCGGCAAGCCTGTTGGAAATATGTACTTTGCAGCCTGGTCTCACAACGTCATTGCCAACTGTGTTACACTCTGTAACGACTTGAAGGTGGGCGAATACCGTACGTGCCTCCTCTAATCAATCGCAGCCCACAAGCTAACCTATCAATACAGTCAAGATCCCACCCCGTGTCATGTTCCTCACCCAATGCTACGGCACAATACTTGGCGGTTTCGTCAACTACGCTGTCATGATCTCCATTGTGAACAGTAATCGTGAAGTCTTAGTCGACACTAACGGCAACTCTTCCTGGTCTGGCGCAACCATTCAATCGTACAACACCAACGCTACTACCTGGGCCCTCGCTAAATACCTCTACAAGACCGGTGCTGAATACTCTATGGTCCCGATCGGCATAGCTATTGGCGCTGCTTTCGTCGTCGTCCACCGCATCGTCTTCCAATTCGTCCCCAAGATCCGTGGCTTCTCTCTCGATGAAATTAACTTTCCTCAATTCATCCAGTACGCTGGCTACATTCCTTATAACGCTTCGCAGACCTGCGTGATCTTATCGCAAATCCTGAGCGGCTTCTTCGTGCAATACTACCTCCGCAACTACCGTCCGAGAATCTTCAAGGATTACTCGTACCTGGTTACTGGTGCGTGGGATGGTGCGAGTTTGACAGTATTGTTTATTCTGTCGTTTGCGGTGTTCGGAGCCGGTGGGCCCGCTATTAATATGCCAAGTTGGTGGGGTAATAATGCCAACGGGTATTATGATCTTTGCCCGGCTGGAGAGTAGAGGAAGATTTAATACACGTCTCATTTGAGGCAGCTGCTGGAGAAGTTTAGAGGCTGTTGTTTGTAGTGATTGGATAGATAATGATTATGAAGTTATTGTTATGAAAGCATTCGCCGCTCACTTCGCTCGTGCATCACCTCTATACCGCCACCGAGGAATGAGAGTTATTCAGGTATGCATCTATTGCCTCAAAAGCGATTCTGCCAGGAGACCTAGAGTTGTCCTACTACCTCTGACCAATATGGGACTCACCGTTGTAACAAAAGTATGCGAATCATGACGGAAAGCCTTGAATCACTTTACTGAAGAGTAAAAGCCTTCCTTAAAACCTGTGTCTGACAATCTCTACTTTAGACCAACTTCTATGTTGTATCATTTAACAAACAGGTTAGCACGAGTAGCAAACCCAATGAATAGCCCTCATCATGGATTTCATGTCTATATACCCCACCAAAGACGAACCCAGTGACAACAATGAGACAGGAGAGGGATCTATCATGGGATCAGCTTCAGTAGTCGACTACCTCAAGTATCAAACCGCGCCACGCGTCATTGAGCAACTTCAACTATATACAGAGGACCTCCACGAAAATGAAAAGGTCAATCCCAGAATCCTGGAAGAACTTGACCTGACTCTGAGATGGGTCGAAGGAGATACCGCAGATGAGGTTATGCACGAGTATCTCGATGTCAAAACTTTGTATCCCTCGCTAAGGGACTTGCTGGTAGACAATGCCCTGCACGCACTGAGAGACTACCGTCAAACTCTCTTCATATATGGAGCGGAGTATAAGAACGAAGCCACTCTGAATGCAATTTCGAAGATGTTCTATAGAGATGGTATACTAGACAAGACAAGCACTGTCAAGATCGAGGTAGTTCCGAAACTACAATGTATACCGAATTTTTGCTCTTGCGAAGAGGGGTGTGATATGGCTACAATACCTCCTTCATCTTCTCCCTTGCACTCTCAAGTATCGTTCGAGGAGCAAGAGATGATTGAGAATGCAAAGAGCTTTGAGTCTAACCTTGCTGAGTGGTCTAGTCATATAGAAGAGCAAATGAGAGCATATCGACACTTCATCGCGAAGGGGGGTCGAGTAGATGAAGAGATTGTGCGGAAAGTTGTGATGATCATGACGCTAGCCAAGGGTAAATTCAAGGAGGATGCTTCACCCGATGTAGTTGCAGAAGAGATGGAGGATCGTGGTATCCCAGGGAGTTGGGTGGAAGATGTCGACCAGAGCGAAACCGACGAAAATGTCGAACAGGAGAGCGAGATCGATATCTCGGAAGGATTTGATGTGGATGATTCTGAATTTGATCACCTCGCGGCGCAGTTACGGTATTATTACCAAGGGATCTATGAAAACTGCGACAGAGCCGATGTCGATGGGAAAGTCCTAATAGCAGCTAGGAAGCTTGTCGAGAAAGCAGGTCAAGTGCAAAGAGCGGTTTCTTCATCAAAGACTGACACAGAAGCAGTCAATACCTGTGAAACAGATAGAAGCCTAAGCACTTCAAAGACCGTCGGAGATAAAGACCCCTCAGAAGAAATCAGCACGATTTTTGCTCAAGAGACACGGGACATTGCCATCATTCTTCCCATGAATCCCCAGCCCGAGAAGAATCCACAATCAGATAATCAGTTAGTAGCAGCATCAAAGCAATTAATCGCTGTAGTCAAGGAGAGCGAAGATGCTGGATACAAGCTCGAGGAGAATCCGTTGGTGCTAGAGGCTGCGAGGAAGGTACTTGCGTTGGCCGGGGAAGAGGAAGGGGATGGAAATTTTGAGAAGAAGCCAAAGCCGAAGCCCGATTTAGGTCTAGAGGAAGGAGATGAGAGATCTGTGAAAGTGGAAGTGAAAGTAAGGCGCAAGAAGACGGTGCGTTTTGCGGTGGATTTGGTGCAGGTTTTGGGGGGCAGGGAGAGTGAGAGGGAGAAGAGGAAGTCTTGGTGGATGGTGTGAGGTGTGAGGTGTGAGGTGTGAGGTGTGAGGTATATGTAAAATGGGTGAAAGGATAAGCGGAGAGTTTGTGCTGGTACTGGTGCTGAAATATACTCAGTTTTAGAATAGTATACGTAGTATTTGAGAAATCAAGTTCGGGAGGGGATCGGTCGACAGTCGTGGAGTATCCAAGTATAGGGTAGAAAGCATCGAGCAGGTAGATCAATGTTCAAATGAAGCAATGCTTGTTAAAAAGATCTCGAGAGAATAACCTTGATGTGATTATCCACTATTTTAAATGGCTCAGCGACCACTTTCCTCCACCCGACTTTCATACTTCCTCGCATCACCAAGTATCATCTGAGCTATGAGCAAGACTTCGCTATCTACCTGCCTCCCCGTCATCACAAGAGTCTTATAGTAGCTGCTTATGAAATTCGCGGTAAGTCCTGCGTAGCCCCAATTCCTGATATTATTCGTACCAAGAGATTTAACCGACGGTGCAAGACCAATCTCCCCCCTTGCTCCTTTCATGATAACTTCCAAAGCATCGATGACTCGAGGATCGTAGCTCTCCTCTGTCCCGATTGGCACTTGCAAATTATACATTATCAAAGTTTCGACATAAATCCTCAGCTGAGCAACAACAGCTTCCTTCGCAGCCTCGACACTGGTCTCGCACTTCCTCAGCTCCTGTAGCTGACGCTGCTCAATCTCCTCTGACATTTTTCCATGTTCAACGAGATCATGAACACGACGTAGCACATCCTGATCGAGAGCCCAACCATAGAGGTGTATTTTTTGTCTGTAGCAATTTAACGCGCTTGCCACTATGACAGCCAGCCTCGAGTCGCTCCATGGCCGACTCAAGGGCACGGAGGCGAGGTGGTCCTTGTCATCTGCGTGTGTATACGTGTCTTGGTTATCTTCATCAATCTCCAGGATTCGATTTGCTGCGAGAATAACGCGTTTGTCGACGAGCAGTCTCTTCTTCGCTCTTTGATTCGAGTAGTGATCAAGTATGGCGATAACACCGTAATAAGTCATGTACGGGTGGCAGAGGACTTCGGTGTAGTTTTGCTCGATAAAGGAGGGCATTTTGAAAATACCTGCTTATTCAACCGTGGCCGGGTTGTAAGGGATGTTTGTGTCGAACTGCTTTCTTGCCTTGCCAGGAGACTCAGGTATAGAGTGTACTGAATTGTGGGGTGTGCATGAGTGTTGGAACTTGACTCTTCCGCAAAGACTTTTCCCAACATAAGCAGTATGCATTATTCACTAGGGTTGAAATTATCATTTGGAAGTAGTGATTTCCCCCCTGTAACTCATTCACAATCACAGGACTTGCTCTATCATTACGATCTAAATCTAGCGAGCGAAGTTTGTTCCCACTGTTGCCTAACTGAACTGTCCTTGTAAAAGTCCGGTCCCAACCCGTTCAGTTGAGATAATTGCAGAGCTTTCTTCACCCATCTGTACACTACCATACCCCGATCACAATAATTACCTTAACCTTCTTCAACAGATTTCAATCATTTGATAGATTCAGCTAACAGAATCTAGCCAAGTAAACCATCAAACACTTCATCATGGCACATCTCGGCCCAGATGAGTCGGGAAGCTACCAAACTGTTTTGGACCTCAAATATGAACGGTCTTGGAAAGATCAGGTAGCACTTAAGAAAGACATACACCACATAGAGGATCGGATCAAGTACCTAGAGGACAAGTATGCTACTGCTGGAAACGATGCAAGCATAATGGGTCGTAGAAGTTTATCAGAAGCTACCCGGGAGTTGGAATTATTACACGAAATGTGGAAATTTACGGAGGATGCTCTTGTCCACGAAATCACTACAAATACTCCAGTGAGCGAATTATTCGTCAGTAAGGATTCGATTGCTGAGGTGAACAAGAAAGTTGGAATTTTACTGGACATAGCTGAAAGACAGCTCTCAAGTGTCGGTCGCGATTCCGAAACTGGAAAAAGTATTATGGCGGATTCTGAAGACCGTATCGAGCCAGAATCTAAGTGTTACGACGAGTGGGGCGGGAGTGATTGTAGCGGGAGAATGATCTGGTGAGACTCTGTGGATATTAGCAGTAGAATACCTGATGTTTGTATATTCTATTCACAGGACTATTGTCACAACTCTAGTCACAAAATATAAACTCGTCCATCGTGTGTCTCTGGTCATTTCTGCCATGTTGCTTGGAGACCGAAATTCCTTCCTTGGTTAAGAAAACACTCATTTTGTGTCCTTACTTCAATGTGTTGAATTTCACATAGTCTCAGGGTGATCAGACTTTATCCAAGCACCCGGATGAGTGAGTAGAATATTTTGTTTTTGACTACTCGCTTATCTCTGTTTGGTCCCAGCTTTTTGGCATATTGAAATTCTACTTCGTACGTACAAATAAACTTGAATGGTAATTGTGGCATCCTATTGAAAATCAAATGTGGAGAAGAATATTTGATCAACTTGTGAAAATACCATATCAGAAAGTTACAGAAGCCGATCACACAGTCTCATATATATATTGCAGAGGGTCGGAATTAACGCGCCTGGCTGTATGTGAGACTCAGGAGCACCAGGGGTCGACAGAATAGCCGGGACGCATCAAAATTAAGCGAAATGCCAAAAAACACTCAATTATGCTATTTTTTCAGCTCTATCTACCACAAA